>ML267241.1:0-131962 GCA_005239495.1 Nicotiana undulata
CGACCTCTCGTCACTACTTATTCGAGATTAGACGGGATACTCACTGGGTACATATTTATTTATTTACTCATGCTACACTTCTGTACTTAATTGTACAGGTTCTAAGGCTGGTGCATTTGGTTATCAGACTGGTGCTCGATTCTGAGTATAGACTGGACCTGACTTCTCGGTGAGCTGCTTCTCTTGACGATCCTCGGCAGCACCATGGAGTTTCTTTTGTTTATTTCCCGTCTATTTCTTCCAGACAGTGGGACTGTACATTATATCTTTTGTATATTCTGTTATTATGCCCGTAGGACTTGTGACACTAGTTCCTGGCACACACGTGGCAGATATTATGGTTTACGGGTCGGTATATATATTGGTTCATGCCTCCTTATGATTGCTTTTGGTTAAAACTGGTTAATTATCCTTTTCGATTAATGTTTTGAGCTTCAAAAACTAGGCACATGTTGGAATGTTTAATAAAATAAGGGAAATCCTTAGTAAATTGAGTGTTGGCTTGCCTGACCCCGGTGTTGGGCGCCATTACGACCTGAGTTAGGATTTTGGGTCGTGACAGAAAACCAAAAAGCTTCTTTTTATATATGTAATGATACAAAGATACATTTACATGCTTTCACAGAGAGCCCTATACAAGGAATCAGAAAGGAAAAACCTAATCTACTCTCGGGGACTCAGTTTCCCCTCACTAGGGGACTATGGCTCCATCGGCTTCTTTGGGACCAGCTCCCTCGCCGGCTTCTTTCTCGTCGTCTTCCGCATCGGAAACAAGGAACTTGGCGTCAAACTCATCCTCCTTGGCCTGCTCTATATCCTCCGAGAGACGGAAGCCCCTATCATGGATCTCCTCGAGGGCTTCCCTCCATGATTTGCATCGGGTTTAATCATTGCTTAGCTTCTCTTGATCGGAAGCTTCCCTCAACTTCATATGAGCTTCAACAATATCATTCAGATAGATGACCACCTTCTTATCGGCCTTTGCTTGGACCTCTTCGGCTTTGGCTCGAGTGCCCATGACTTCGACCTTCATCTTCAGAAGGTCTGTCTCAAGCTTAGCAATCTTGCTCATCTGAACCGAGTGGCTTTCTCGAGCATTGCGAAGTTGTATCTTGAGGGCGGAGGCCTTGGCCAAAGTGCTCCTTTCGGCCGAAACATGAGCATCTATCTGTGCCCTCAACTCAATGTGTTCGGAGTTAACCTGATCAACTTCGCCCCGAAGGCGTTCCAACTTCTTCGACTTTCTCTGCAACTGAGATACCAAAATGTTAGTCTTCGAGTATGCGAAAAGAAGCTTGTATTCCCTCAAACTAAGGTTACCTGTTTCTCGAGGTTTCCTTAATAGTCATGACTTCGATCCAATTTTGATCAAAGGTGTATCAACTCTTGCCTTCTTGTCACAATGAAGCCTGAGAGATTTCTTCCCATCCAAAGATTTCAACCTACATTCACAGCGAAGCAACTCAGACTTGAGTTTGTCGAAGGCCTTTCATGAAGAAGGATCAGTTAAAAAGATGAAAATGCGAAGCTGAAACGCCAATGGGTCACCGAAGCTCACCACAGAACAGAGATGATGAGCCTTCCCAAATATTTAGTGCGCATCCGCTGGTCTGGTCTCCTCGGCCCCAGTTGAACCACATTGTAAGGGAACGTGATCATTCGAGACTCTGCTCGACTCCGGTGGCTCCTGGCCCCGAACATCCCTTGAAGTACCTTCGACGGGAGAAATATATGGTGGTAAAAGATCCTCTCTCCTCCCCTATTGCGGAACCTCCTCCTCGAGTCCAGAGGCATCGGGTCTAACAAGCTTAACGGCCTCGAAAGGTCTCTCAGTTCGGGCCGTCGAAGTGGATCCATTCCCTTCAGATACACTACCGTCCATATAGCGGCCGATGACTATAAGATCTTCCCTAGTGGTTAAATCTTCTTTGTGCCTCTGGGAAGGCCCTGCTTCATCGTGAATATCCTCGTTCCTCGAGGATCCTTCCGCTTGTTATCATTTCTCGGCTCCGAAGCCGACGGTCCTTCCTCCTCTCCGAGAGGGCATGTTCTCATCTCAGAAAATTCTCCAATTCCTGCGGTAAAGGAGTTAATACACACAAAAGGAAGTATTTCTCAAGAAAGAAACCACACAGCGCATACCGTGGTGTTTTGCTTCCCATCTACCCTTCGACAGATCTTGCCACTTGCGCTCCACGTAAGTTGATTCGGCTGCCAATTTACGGCCCCAGCCTACAAGATCGGGGACTTCATTTGGCAACCACGGGACCTCTGTGAAGGAAGAAAAGAAACATGCCCATGAGCCCTGGAAAAGTTGAGAACAAAAGGAACTAAAATACGACGTAGTACTTATGTTTGAAGTTCCACTTTTCGGGGAATGGCAGGAACTCCGCAGCAATGATGTCAACGGTCCTCACTCAGAAAAAATGACTCATCCATCCTCAGTCCTGATCCTCATCGTCACTGGCAATGAAGGGCTCGGTGGATCGGCGTCGTAATGTGATCAAACCTCGATAATGTAGAGGTCGATACAATCTTATGAGGTGGCTAAGAGTGAACCACAACTTAATCTTTTCAATGAAGAACCTCATCATCAGCACGATCCGCCAGAAGGATGGATGGATCTGAGCCAAAGTGACTCAATATCTTCGGCAGAACTCGAGTACGAGTCAGTCGAGAGGGCCTAACATAAAAGGGTAAGTTTATACGTTCAAAAACCCCTCTACGTGGGCCATAATACTTCTCCTCGAGAGGGTATCTGCAGCATCACCTTTTTCCCCCCATCCGCAATCTCTCTTCACAGCCTTGAGGTGTCATTCTTCTATTGATCGAATGAACCTCGAGGCATGCTCTCAATGGCCTGGGCCATCGAGAGGTCTCTCTAACATAAAGTCTTTCATTGAGATGAAACAACTCGAGGTTAGCTCGCCCAATGCCGGCGGTGTACCACCGATTGATCGGGAAGTTGAGGTGGAGTTTTCCTTTTCCTAGTGAGCGGATTTGGGCATGGCAGCCATAACTCCCTTGAAACAAGAAAAAGAATATGAAAACCCAGGCGGAATCTCTACATAAAAATAACAAAAGAACTAGCGGATGAAATGGAACTCTATAAAGAAATTTAGTTACACAAAAGCAACAAAGCCCTCAATGAAAGGAAAGAAGATATATAAAAGAAGAGCGGCGGTGTTCATCTACTTTGATAGCCAATTAGCTATGACAAGACAAATTATGACTTTTTGCGAAATATACCGATGGGGCCACCTCGGTCACCTCATGGACATGTCATGAAAATGACGTTATACATACAACGTTCAAGGGATCAAGGAGTTAAATCGACCCCTTACTAACCCGCCCTCGGGAAGGTATTCTATTGAATCGGAACAACCTGACCTCAAGGGTCTCTGTCATTCCAAGATCGAGCTCAACAGAGTTAAATTCGAATTCAAAGTTTTACATAAACACTAAAAGGCAAGCTTTGAAACCATTGAATAAGAGAATCCTTTGCATTCCAAAAATATATTTATAGAAGAGCATTTACAAAACTCCCATGCGGAGCCCGTGTACAAAAGAGAGGAAACAAAAAGAACAAAATGGCATATTCTTCATCTCCACTACTTCCCAAGTCGCTTGCAGAGCCTTCGTCTGAAGTAGTCGGAACTGTCGACTCCTCTTCCAAGGTCTTGGCTTCTTTGATCTCAGCAGAGAGATTGAAACCCTTGGCAAGCACTTCCTCGAAGGCCTGCCTCTGAGCTTCCAAACGAGCGTAAGCAACGGTGCAAGATAGTTTGAGCTCGGCCTCTTCAGATATCTCCCTGGCCCGATTATTGGCGAAGACATCATCATCTTTGTACGAGGATATGAATTCATCGGCCTCAGACTTGACCGTGGATAATGCAGCAGCCGCCTCAGCATGAAGAACCTCAAATTTGCGAGCCTCCTCTTGGGTGTCTCGAAGAAGACTCTGAGTTGAGGTCATCTCCCCAGAAGAATATCCCTCTCCGAGGCCACGGTACCATTGTGCCGCTTCATCTCGAGGATCTCGATGTCTTTAGCCACAATTTCTTCCCAAACCCGCCCCACTAGGGCATCCTTTTGCTCAACCTACAAATACCGAGTCAAGGTAATAAACACCAAGTGATGAAAATAAAAGACAGGCTCATGAACACCCAACTACCTGCTCGATAAAGTTGGCCCACTCTTTGAGCACCTTCTCCAAGCTTGCCCGAAGGTCGATCAATCCCTCTTCCTTTCGGGCAGATGAATTCCTCATCTTATTCAACTCCGACGTTAGTTTCTCGAGCTCCGCCTCACGATGAGTCAGCTCATTTTGTAGCTTGGAGATAGTATGGTCGTACATCTTCGTGACCTACAAAACAAAAGAAAGAAATTAGAGAAACAAGGGTCAAAACTCAAGACGCAAAGGTCGTGTCAAGAAAATCACATGCTTTTGGAGTCTCTTAGACTCCTAGAGAGTGACGGGGGCATCGATATCGACATCCTCCTAGACACCGACGAAGTAATATTTGAACACATCATCCTCTCCTTGGGATGCCCCTACATCGGGAGCTTCCCTGTTCTGGGCATCCCGTATTTTCCCTGGTGAAAATGATGGGCCCAATTGGGGGGTTCCTCTCGCCCTCGAAGAACCTCAGAGTTGGGTCTTCTGAACTCACCAACCAAGGACTCATCGGCACAAACTGTATACTGTCCAAAGGTTGGCTCGGGTATTGCACCCACACCATCCTCGAGGGTCTCCTCAAGACAAGGTGGGTCTGCATCGGCCACCTTCGACTCGGCAGTCTTTTGCCCAGCAACTTTCGAAGCATCAGCGCCTCGTCTTGCCCTTTGTACCAAAGGGCAACTGTCATCATCTTCGTCTTCAGTACGAAGACTTTCTGCAGCTTCCGAAGTCAAGACCATGGCATCAGTCTTAGGCTTCCAAGCCTTAGGTTTGTTTGGTTTTGGAGACTCCGCCAGCGTCTCCTTCTTCCTCTTTTTGTCCTTGGCGGGTTTTTGGGTCTTTTCTTCGCCAGGAGGGGGCGGTCTCATTGAAACAACTTCCCCGAGGCCTGCACAAGCATGAAATATCAAACATATCGCCGAGAAGTCTACTTTTGAGGAATTTGGAAGTAACAACAGTAAGGGCATACCATAATTTTTGGCCTGCCATCGCGTCTTGGCCAAATCACGCCAAACACGCTTGTTATATGGGGAGGCGGAGTCCAAGAGTTTCACCCATCCCGAGAGGGCCTTGACCGCGCCGGGGAACCTCACGGTGGCTATGCAATCAGAGGTAAATCAAGTCAAAAGGAAAGGAATTAGTTCAAAAGGGGAAGAAATGGCATTCATATGATAAAATACACTCGGCGTAGCAACACTTACGTGTCATATTCCATTCCTCCGGGAATGGCATCTTCCCAGTAGAGATAAGGTCCGAGGTTCTGACTCGAACAAACTGGCTCATCCATCCCCGATATTTGTCTTCGTCGATTCAGGCTAAAAAATGCTTTGGCAGATTGGCGATGCAGCTTGACTAAGCCCCATCGATAGAGTCGAGGGCTGTACAATCTGATCAGATGATCGAGGTGAAAGTCATTCCCTCGACCATACTGGAGAAATATCTAATCATATATACAATTCTCCAAAAAGAAGGATAAATTTGACCAAACGTCAGTCGATACTGACGACAGAAATCGAGGATCACCAGGTCTATCGGTGGAGAAGAAGAATCTACGGGGCCTAAGGTGAAAGGGTACGTATATACGATGAGAAAGCCAACTTTATGTGTGATTATACTTTCTTCCGATGAGGGGATTTCCACCTTCACCACCTCCCCCCATCGACAATCTATCTTTACCCTCTTTACGTCAGTTACTACACTTATGTACCGAGACATGGGATCGCATCGACCCAGTGTCGAGGGAGGTTTATCAATTTTAAAATCGGAAGATGTCTCGAAGGGACTAGGAATGCACTCCTTGATACGAGGAGGTGCTTTTGATTTTCCCTTTGATGGGCGTGACGAAGAAGTGTTTTCCTCTTTTTGAGGGACCGTTTTAGAAATTTTGGCCATGGCTATTACAAAGTTCTAGAGCGAGAAGATGAAGAAGTGAATGCAAAAGAAGGATGAAGTCAGGAGACTGATAGCAAAGTTTTGAAGGCTTGAAGGTATTGTAAAATGTTTAAAAGAAAGGGAATTGAAGAATTTATAGGAATCGTTTAAGCATGTTGGGGGAGTGGAAAAGTCGGCCAATAGCGGTTTGTGGGCTTTTCGATAGCCCTGCTAACAGTGACAGCTGTACAATCTTTCTGTCATATCATTTAATCATCTCACGTGGCTGACGTCACAAGGGGTTATCGAAGAGGCAAGAATTCAAGACCGTTTCTTATTATTTTATTCTAAGAAACGTGAGGACTACCTGTATACGGCCAAAATTGGAGAGCCCGATTTTGAGGCCATTGTAGCATTCCGCGCCCGACCTCGAAGAAGCTCGGGGGAAAGTTCGAGGCTTGAATCCGAAGGATCATATCGAAGGTCCCCTGTGCTCCACAAAAATAAGTGTTAATCGATGACCATCATGGAAAGGCGGGAAATTCCCATGGGCACGTGATTAGAGCTGACCAAGTCTGTAAGAGTAGTACAAATCTGTACTAAGTCATTAAATAACTACACCAGTAGCATTACATTGTCATCATTATGCATGTACTTTGTTGTGATTCCCCCCTCCTATATAAAGGGGACCCTTGTCATTTTGTAAGATACATGATATTCAATACAACAAGAACATTCTTTGCTATTTTAACCAAAGTTTTCTCAACAATTTCTCTATAGATTTACTTCCATTTATTGTGTTCATTAATTTTTCTTCATTTATTGCTCATTATTTGCCATTAAAAGCCATCTCGAGGCCCCCAATATTGTTATTCCCTCACCGGTTGCTCGTTACTGAGCATACCAATCCGACTTCGAGGTCCGTTTCAAGCAGTTCGAGGCCCCGTTCCAGTGACTTCGAGGCCTAGCTTAGTAACAACTTGGTTTGCATATCACTACTTTCTCTTGCTCTTATCTTACTTTCCTTACCCACACTTAGCATCTATTGCCTAACAAGTAGTATTAAAATAAATCACATATTTTTAGAACCACAAAATCAAATATAATTGTCATTACCATTTTCAAGGTAAACACAAATCTCAAGTACAAAAACACTAAGTCATGAATGACGTGATACTGTATAACATGAGGAAAAATTCATCTCTATGCATGTATGTCAAATGTGCATATTAAATGCGATGCAACTCAATGATGAAACCATATGCAAGCTCTTAGAGCATCAATTCACTTAGTTCTCCCAGTCACTCATATACAGCCCCTAGGGCAAACATCACTCATAGACAGCCCCTCGGGCATTCATCACTCAGTAGGTACCTGCGCTCACTGGGGGTGTGTACAAACTCTGGAAGGGCTCCTACAGCCCAAGCTCTATATCAAGCCAATCATGGCATAAATTAATGAGGCCCTCGACCTATATCAAACATGCTGCGGCATGCAGCCCGCTCCAAAAAATAAACACGTTGCAGCGTGCAGCCCGATCCCATAAATAAACATCATAATCAGGCCCTTGGCCTCACTCATAAATATCCTCACAATCAGGCCCTCGGCCTTACTCAGTCATCAATCTCTCCAGTTTCTCTCTCTTGGGCTCACAATATCATGAAACTAGCCCAAAAATGATGATGTAATGTATCAATGAATAACAACAGAGACTGAGATATGATATGCATATGAGTGCGCATGACTGAGTACATAAAATAGTGAAAGCAAATAACTCCACATCAGAAATGACCTCAAAGGGTCCCAACAATATCGACATAAGTCTAAACATGATATCTAGCATAATTGACATCTCAATTACTATATCACATGGTGGAGACACATATGACAACAAGATAGGGCCACTATACAGTGCCATGGGAACCTCAGAGTCCCTATTCACAGGGTGCACACCCACACGCCCATCACCTAGAATGTGTGTCACCTCAATACCAATCACATAACACCTATTGCGGGGTTTCATACCCTCAACACTAAGTTTAGAAGACTTACATACCTCGAACGAGCCAATACCAATGCCGAGCAGACCAAGCGATGCTCCAAGGATCCCATTAAACATTAAACAATGCTAAAGTAACCAATCTCGATCATAAAAGATTGAATCTAGAATCAAATCCGAAAACCGGCCTAAAAGCCCAACCCAAGCCCGCACCTCGGAACCCAACAAAACTCACAAAATCTTACAACGCATTCAATTACGAGTCATACCATACTAGTTTCACTCAAATCCGACTCCAATTCGATGTTTAAAACTCAAGAATTCATATTATGAAACTTTAGGCCTAAACCCCCAATTTCCTCTTTATAAATCACCAACCAAAAGATAAAATCGAAGATAGATTCATGGAATATAATCAAAACTGAGTAAATAACACTTACCTCAATCCTTGTGATGAAATTTGCTCCAAAATCGCCTCAATTCGAGCTTGGAAATGTTAAAATGAAGCCAAAATCGCGAACCCTTGTATTTATCATTTTCTGCCCAGCACTTCCGCATCTGCATTTAGATTGTCGCATCTGCGACCACCGCATCTGCAGTCATATTGTCGCATCTGCGACCACACTCACCAGCCGACCCCTTCGCACCGACGGAACATTTTTCGCTCCTGTATACCCGCATGTGCTATCTTTCCTATGCATTTGCGATGAGCTCCAGCCATGACTTCTTTGGCAACTGCGACACGTGGCTCGCACCTACTGCTATCGCACCTGCGTAATACCGCTCGCAGGTGCGGAACGCCAGAACCAGCAGCTAAAATACTAAAAAAAATGATTTGAAATCAATCCGAAACACGCCCGAGCCCCTCGGAATCCCATCCTATCATACCCACAAGTCACATAATATAACACGGACCCACTCGAGGCCTCAAAACACACATAACAACATCGAAGCGACGAATCACACCTCAATTCGAACCCTATGAACTTTGAACTTTTACATTTCAAAAACACGCGTCGAAACATATCAAATGATCCCCAAATGAACTCAAAATATGAACACAAGTCCCAAATGACATGACGAATCTATTCCAACATCCGGAACCACAATCCGGATCCAATATCTTCAAAGTAAACTTCCGGTCAAACTTATGAACTTTTCAAGCCTTCAAATTTCCAAATTTTCACCAACCAGTGCCGAAACCTTCCAGCAACCAAATACAAATCCGAGCATACGCACGAGTCCAAAATCATTATCCAGACCTAACAAAACCATCAAAATTCTGTTCCGGGGTCAAATTCTCAAAAAGTCAAACTTGGTCAAACCATTCCAATTTGAAGCTTCTAACGGAGAATCATTCTTCTAAATCAATTCCGAATAACTTGAAAACCAAAATTGACGATTCACATAAGACATAATACATTATACGGAGCTACTCATGCCCTCAAAATACCGAGCGAAGTGCAAATACTCAAAATGACCGATCGGGTCGTTACAATGATGTCCATACTTATCTTCCAGAGGCTACATGAAATATCTTTTTCGTTCTTTCCTTATCGTGGGACTTTATTTCGGCTTGAAGTCAAAATCTTCGATTTCTTTCTATTCATTCGTACGCGATGTTGTGAACTTGATATCAGTTGGGCACCGACGTCTTGTGATGATGTCACATATGTGGTATGAGATTCTTTCTTGTGATGTGAGGTTAGGCCAGTCTAAAGGACTTGTGGCCAGGTATAGACCAAAACTTTGGATTGGGAGACTCATGTGATTTTGGACTCTTTTATCCACTAGTGTCCCTAAAAGTGGAAGTGATGGCATAGTGAGCAGTAAGATAACTATAGTTTCACCATTGGTCGCTTGGAATTGAGTGGATGATTCTATAACCACAAATAAAATGGAGAAGATGTTACCAAAGTGAAGGGGTACAGTTAATGATACAACTTTTTAATAGGTGTTATACGTCTTAGGACTACATTTAGAGGGTTTGGATGTGACGAGAATGATTTGATTGAGATGTTGTCACGACCCAAAATCTCTCCTTAGGAGTCATGATGGCACCTATTCTCCAAATTAGGTAAGCCGATCGCTCAACATTGTTTAAAATAATTAAAGCATTAAATAACAAAAACAACGTTTAACATAAAAGCGAAAATAAGTGTAATACATGCCGAAGCGGAAAATACTCAACATAAACACCCCAGAACTAGGTGGTACAGAGTCACAAACTCTAACTGCATACATGTAACGACCCGAACGGTTGTTGTAAGAATTTGCACTTAGTTCGGTAGTTTACGGGCATAAGTAGCTCCGTATGATATATTATGTCTTGCGTGAATTTTCAATTTTGGTTTTCGGTTATTTAGGAGCGAATTGGAAGAATTGATTTCATTGTTGAAGCTTTAAATTAGAAGAGTTGACCAAGTTTGACTTCTTGTGAATTTTACCCCGAAACGGAGTTTTGATGGTTTTGATAGGTCCGGATGGTGATTTTGGATTCAAGCATAGGCTCGAATTTGCATTTGGATGTTTTAGAAGGTTTCGACACCAATTGTTGAAAATTAGAAATTTTAAGGTTTGGATAATTCAAAAGTTTGACCAGAAGTTGACTTCAAGGATATCAGGTTCTGGGAGTTGGAATAGCTTCGTTATGTTATTCGATACTTGTGTGCAAAATTTGGGCTCATTCCGGGTTGATTTGATATGTTTCGGCGCGAGTTTTGGAAATTGAAAGTTCAAAGTTCATAGATTTTGATTTGAGATGCAAATCATCATTTTGATGTTGTTATGTGTGTTTTGGGGCCTCGAGTAGGCCGGTGTTATGTTATGAGACTTTTTGGTATGTTTGGACGGGGTCCCGCGGGGCTTGGGCGTGTTTCAGATTGATTTCGAATCATTTTTATTCATGTTGTTATTGTTTGTTGCTGCTGGTTCTGGTGTGACTGCACATGCAGCTGGTTTGCACAGGTGCGGTGTTCACATAAATGAAAAAGGAGTCATTGGAGCGGAAATACTACTGGGATCAGGAGTCCGCAGAAACAGAGATTGCTTCGCATCTGCGAAGGCGCAGATGCGGTAGTTGAGTGCAGAAGCGATGTTTGGACACGCACCTGCGTGTGCGTAGATGCAAGTATTTTACCGCAAGTGCGAAGGAATGCCTCCAATGCTTCTCCGGAGAAGCGTGATTTTGGTCGCAAAAGAGACACCGTAGAAACGGCTAATGTGTCGCAGATGCAAAAGTGCTGGGAGAATGATAAATACAAGGGTTAACGATTTTAGCTTCATTTTAACGTTTCCATTCTCGTATTGAGGCAATATTTGGCGAAAATGTCACCATATGAATTGGGGTAAGTTTCTCTACTCGGTTTTGGTTATATTTCATGAGTCCATATTTATTTTTTGCAATTGGTTGATGTATTTAAAGAGGAAATTGGGGGATTTTGGCAAAGGTTTCATAATGTGAATTTTTGAGTTTTGGACATCGAATTGGAGTCGGATTTAAGTGAAAATAGTATGGTTGGACTCGTAATTGAATGGGTTGTTGGATTTTGTAAATTTTGTCGGGTTTCGAGGTGCGGGCCAGGGTTGGGTTTTTGAGCGGTTTTAGGTTTTGATTAAGGATTCAATCCTTATCCTTTGGAATTGCTTCCTTGAGCATTGTTTGATCTATTTAAGTTGTTTTTGGTTGGTTTCGATCCCTTCAGAAGGAGGAACGTGCGGGATTGTATTTTTGGAGCATCGTTTGGCCCGCTCGATATTAGAGTTGGCTTGTTCGAGGTAAGTAACACTTCTAAACTTAGTGATGAGGGTATGAAACCCCGAAATACATGTTATGTGATTGGGATTGAGGTGACACACATGCTAGGTGACGGGCGTGTAAGCGTGCACCTTGTGAATTGAGACTCCGTTGTTTCCATGGCACTATATAGGTGTTATCCGTGTTTCCACCATGTGATAAAGTAATTAAGTTGTCAATCATTCTAGATATTATGTTTAGGCTTTATGACGACACTGTTGGGACCCATAGTGGTCGTTTCTTGTTGTCATTTCACCGATTTCATTGATTTTTCCTACTCAGTCATATTCATGCATTCATGTCATATCTTAGTCTCAATTGTTATTTATTGATACATCATATCATTGTTGTCGGACTAGTTTCATGACATTGTGGGCCCATGAGTGGGACTAGAGAGATTGATGACTGAGTGAGGCCGAGGGCCTAAGTGAGAGTTATATTATGGGATCGGGCTGCACGTCGCACCATGTTATATTGATTACATTTGATGGGATCGGGCTGCACGCTGCAATGATATAGTGTTTGGGCTGAAGGAGCCCCTCCGGAGTCTGCACACACCCTAGTGAGTGCAATTGATTATATATATGTATATGGATTGGGCTGCACGTCGCAACGAGCCTTATGGTATATATGAATCGGATTGCACGCCACAACAAACCTTATGGCTATATATATGTGGATCGGGTTGCACACCACAACGAGTATTGTATAGTGTTGAGCTATTGAGTGTGATGAGTATGGAGCACGGTAAGAGGGAATGCGAGAGAGCGAGATTAAGTTCTCTGAGAGTGTGAGTACATGAGTTCATCATTGAGAGGCGCTTTATTTGACATGCGTACTTGAGATACATCCATAGAGATGCATTTTCTGCTACCCAGTTTGGTAACATTCATGATTTTACATGTATCTTGATATATAGGCGTAGAGATTTACTTTCCTCATGCCATCTGAAAATGAAACATTTACCTATTGAAATATTGAAAAATTACTATATTTAAACTATCTCATATTTTTGACGATTTCGGTAAAGGATTTGGGTTTTCACTGATATATTTGAAAAACGGAACTATTTTCAGGAATTACGAATAAACTGAGCATTTTAAATTCCGAGTTACTTCTTTAATTACATGTCGTGCATTGTTATGAACTACTATTGGCTATTGGTGTTGGACCCGACCTCTGTTCTAGCTCGTCACTACTATCAACTTAAGGTTTTCTTTTAACTTATTGAGTACATGGGCCGGGTTGTACTCATACTACACTTCTGCACCTTGTGTGCAGATATTGACTACTAACGTTGTTGTGATCGACGAGAGCTGGAATTGAAGATGTACATGCATATACGTTGTAGTTGCCTCTTGTTCATGGTAGCCTTAGATCTATAAAACTGTGTTTATGTACTTTTCAAACAGATGATGTATTCACTTCATTTCAGTTTTGTAAACTTTATTCTCAGAAGCTAATGATTTGTACTACCAGTCCTTGGAAAATTTATATGATTCAGATAGTTCCTTTTGTTTAATTGTCTTATTAATATTATTAAAATTGGATAGTTATTAGTTGGCTTATCTAGTAGGTTGGGTTAGGTGCCATCATGACTTGTGGATTTGGGTTCGTGACAAGTTGGTATCGGAGCTATAGGTTCATAGGTTCTACAAGTCATGAGCAACCGTCTAGTAGATCTTTCAGATTGGTATGGTGACGTCCATACCTATCTTCGAGAGGCTACAAAACATTTAGGACATACTTCCCATCTTTCTTTCCTTATCATGCATCATTGATTCATCTTGAAGCGTAACTCTTTGAATTCCTTCCACGCATTCGTATACGCACATGAGCGCTCGGTATCAGTTGTGCATTGACGACTTGTGATTCCATGGATGAGGTGCGAGATGTTATTTCAGTGTGCTGATGATGGGCCAGTTTGGAGGACTTGAAGCCAGGTTGTGATTGTAACTTGAGTAGAGAGGCTTCGATTGTGTGGGCACATGCGTTTGGACTTATATGTACAGTAGTGTCCCTATGAGTGGAATTCGTGGCTCGATGAGTGGCTGGATGACAAGATGATGAGTATGACGTGACTGCAAAATGTGTTCATATAGTTTGAATATGGTGAGAAGAGCTTGTGTGAGATGTAAAAAGGACTATTGGGTGCTTGATTTCTATTTTGATTTGGCGTATAGTCTCGAGTTATGGGTGTGTTTAAGGACCTCTCATGTTGTTTAGTTGTGGTGTTAAGTAGATTTTTCATGTTGTGTTATGAGTTCAGATTGAGGAAGATTAAGTGATTGCGTAATAGTTATGACTGTGGAAGTGTATAGAGAGATGTCAATTTGAGGCAAAGCAGGTGGGTTATCTATTTCTTGTTCTTAAGTCTGTACCAAAGGCGATTAGTTCTTCGTTAACTAATTGTTGTTATTATGATTCAAACCTTAAATAACTAGGAAATCAATAAATATAGTCCCCTAATATATGGAAATAAGTCCCAAACCATTCTTGGATAGAATCTTGAAAATCTTGAAGGAAATTTGCGAGCAACTTGGAACCAACTTGCACTCAACATCTAGCACGACTATTGTACCCTTTTTGGATATCAAGTAAGTCCTTTTTATGCTATAAAAACGCGGCTTTATGTAGGACTTCATGGGCTGCAAGTTTGGACACATTTTAGGTGCTAAATTGGTCCAACAATGGCTTGATTTGGACCTTCTTCAGAGGATGTTTCATGGGATCTAATCCACTTCTTATTGGACATGAATTTGGGACATAAAGTAATTATAACACCTAGAGAACTCATATCCTTTATCCTTAAGCTCTTCCTCCAAACTAACAACTTGTTTGATCGCTCCTGAAGTCCAATGACCTTGTTTTGCAACTTTTTAGCTTGAGATCTTGTTAAAGGACCTCTTTGAGATTCCAAAGCTTCATCCTTGTCCTTGAATAGATTCTATATTACTAGGATGATATCATTCCCCTCTTCTTGAAGAAAATTCGTCCTCGAATTTCGACCTTGAAAAAAAACGAAGACAGGCATTTACTAATCTAAAAAAATGGTAAAAATAAAACAAGATAGTGACCATGTGTCCACTTAACCCAATTAAGACTAATAGGTGTAAATACTCCTTTATAAAGCATATGGACATCACCATCCCAATAAAATTTATGCCTACTTAGATTTGCCCTATAAAAACCTCTCTTAAGGTAGTCCAAAAATGTGCAAGACAATGAAATTAAAAAAGATTGATCACGCATCCATTTAAAACAAGTATCTCTACCACATGTATCAAATAAGATACTTTTATGATATAGCCAAGTATCAATTATAAATCCTATGGATTCTTCTACATGTAAGTTATTCAAAGAAGCACAACAATTCTCAGAAAGGTTAGAAGAACCCATAAATTCCAAAACAAAATTTTCAATACATTCAAGCTCATGATTATAACTTTCCACAATAATATTTGCAACATCAATGGATTCTACATAATTGCTCAAACTGTCACAGAAATAGTCATAGATAGGTTCATGAAAGAGTATTTGATCACTCATGTCACAATCATCACGCATATCCTTTTTACCAGAAGCATGCACTGTTATAGGCTCACACTCAACATGACTAGAGGAATGACTTTCCATCGAACAACAAAACTCACATTCTAGCAATTTATCACATGAAAACTCATCAGGCACTTGAATAAGATAAGAAAGAACATTTAACTTATTAGCAAGCCTCTTCTCATAAATTTCATGCCTTTTCCACTAAGTTGGAATGCATAATCATCTATGTCATACTCAATTTCAAAAGGAAGCAAATTACTCTTCCACTTGAACTTAGATATTACAGTTAATGACTTGATATGTGTCGCTCCCCCTTTTTCCTCGCGGAGGTCGAGTTCGGGACATTCGGGTTGAGGAAACTCTTTCCTTTTGAGAAAGGGGTTTGCATTTTTGAGAGTCTCCACCTAACGATTTAAAGGTGCGTTAGGGCACCTAAGGGGATTCATTAACAAGTACATTCGTTAACCAGAGATAGGGTAAGGGCTTGAAATTATCCCAAAGGGAAGGTGTTAGGAACCCCTCAGGATCCACAAGTGTGGTTCTCGGACAAATAGCTTTTGTGAATTTGTACAATTTAGCAAACAAAACAAATAAAGGCTCAAATAAAAGGGGTTTCCTTAAGCATGCAAGGTGTTTAAAAACAGTTATATAATGGCTTAGTTTTGAAAAGAGTTTCAATATAAGCATTTAAAGTAAAGGATATCCTAGGTTTGTGAAAATATGGATCACATCAATGCAATACCCGGTATGACACTCCTCAGAGAGGGGCTACACGTGGTATTAGCGCATCGGTCATCATGTCCATATTCTACCTTTTCCCCGTTGAGGTAATTAAAGCGTGTAATGGTCACGAACTCTGTTGCGTGCTGTTACCCGTCCCATTCCTATTCGTCCTGGAGGAGATTAGGACTACTATCCTAAAAGGGAGGTTTCTAGACAGACCCTCAGGTTTTAAAGGTAAAAAGAAATGCTAGAGCGACATACAATAAACAAGTAGGACTTGCAAATAAGGGGAGAGCATGGAAAACAAGTAAAGGCTCACATATACCTCCACAAGTAAAGTAATTAGACAACACGACTCAAACACATTTAAGGGCAATATTTAAGTTCAGAATCCTAAGACATGTTGTCTAAGTGAGTTTAGCATATAAACAGGTAGGCAGACCTGTCCTATTATTCAGGACAGGGTCCTAATCAATTTGCCTACTGGTTTTAGCATGCTGGTGGTTAAACATGATCATAAAGACAGATCTGGTTTTTATTTAATTGATTACCTAAGGCTTGCCTAGGCATAAACTAGTATGCAACAGTTATTCAGATTTGTTAATGATCCCAGATTATTATAGCTAATAGTATGCTATTCTAGGTGTTGCATTGTTCATGGACTAATTACCATACTGTTTAGAACATGAGGACTGTTTTAGATATCTGTGTTTAGGCTAAGTGGAATCAAACAAGTACGATCTTATAACATGATGTCTAATGCAACATGATGCATAATAACTTAAACAGGGTTTCTAAACGCACATTGAATCACAGCATTATGCACAGCTTCAGGAATAACGTAGGTGATAGTTTTTACTGTTGTTTACCTAGAAACAGGATCTTTAAGTGAGACATGATTGCAGTTTTGTTAACGTTATTATTTTCCTTATATGCAGTATACCACAAGATTACAACATTATTAGAGCATGATTCATGTCAACGTTTAATCCTAGAGCATGACTTTCTAAGTGATAAAAATAATACCACAATGAGATGCTGAAACAATAAACATGGGACCTAAGAAACAGGATATCTAATATGAGTCCTATACAGGATTTCTATTGCGCAGGCAGAGAAATAAGACCTAAAGAAGGATTGCTACCCTTTTAACAACTATGGCATGCATATTATCTCTTTCTCCCTTTTACTATCCATCCCCGAGAGTTGTTTACAAATTATTACAGGCCAATGAATAAATTACATAATTGAAAAAATGGAAAATAAGAAGCTATTCTATAGGGAGCCTTGAATTAGGCCCAAGTCCTCCAAACCACATTGCCATATGGTATTTCACAGCCTTTCATAATCCGGCTGTGTCAAAGTTCCCTAAGGACCTCAAGGGCTCCCGGGCAATGCTCACACCCAGACTTAGTAACCAAGAATAGGACATGTGCAGTGTGGAAGTGCCAGCCTTAGTGTGTCAGAGTTCAGAGGGAGCTCAGGGGTCCCAAAGCAGTGCTCACACTTAAGGGGGCAGAACTTATGGTCTAAGAATAAAGTGAAGTGCAAGAGAGGATTTGGAAAAGAGCTGAGTTAAAAGAGCCTTTCTAAAGGACAATTTATTTGAAATAGTTTGCAAAATAGTAAGTGAGCAGTTTAAGGAAACAATTTTAAAACAATCGACCAGTACCAAACAACACATAGTGCATAAAGGCAATACAAACAGGGGAGCATGGATTGGGGACACATTGAAACAGATTGGGATACAAGTTAACATTAGAGAAGTACTAGAGTATCACAGACTGGTATAGAACTTAAGCAGTCACAGACACAGTTTGCCAAAAGAATTAAACAGAATTAGATTGAGGGAGTACTGGGGAGAGGACAATATACATAGCCATACATAGGTTCAGGGAAAAGTCCCAGATATAGTATAGAGTCTATGTAACGTGCAATGCATGTTGTAGCATAAAGAAAGTATAGTAGGATCATGTGAAGCATGCAAATGGGAACTAACATGCTGAAGTTAAAAAGGGAAAAGGTAAACAACAAGCATACAAACTAGTTGCAAGTAGAACATCAAAGCCATAAGTAAAAGAAGGTTAGAAACAAGATGAACCGTAGTACCCAAAGAGACATATTGTTTTGGAACATAAAATGTAAATTGGAAACATACCAGTTGAAGACAGCAAATACAAAGTAAGAAGTAAGCAAGTAGAATAACTAGTCTTGGCTTTCAGCCGACTAGTGACAGCAAGCAATCAAGAGAAGAGCAATAAAATGTTTGTGTGATTAAGAGAGAGTAGAACAATGTGTATGTTCGTTCCTTATGCTAATGAGAGAGTAGAATACTTATAGTTTTGAAAACGAGTAGTGAAATAAGGTAAGGAGTATTGATTACTCATAACAATGGAAATAATATTCCATTAGAATCAATCACAGACCTGGACTCCCTTTAATTAGGGAGTCCTAGTTCAAACGGGTACAATATGCATCAAATAAGGAAAGAATCACTTAAAAACTGACTTTACCATAATAGGAATAAAAAAGGATGTGGCATATAATAAAGGCTAAGTGCACAATACATAATTAAGGAAAATATATGTCAAACAATTGACAATACAAAATAAGGTAAAACACCATTTTGATTCTGAAAATCAGTCACAAGAATCACGAAAGGGTTTGAAAATCACAGAGCATCAATACTAACTAAGGAAAGTACCACACAAAAAAGGAAACAACTCAACAGTCAGTACAGAATCACATGGAAATATACAAAATCATGTCTTTAAGGAAAATATCGCATCTTTGAGGGAAGTCAATAGAATTAGTGAGGAATATTATGTAAAACATCGACAAAAAAAACAATCAAGAAAATAGCACAAAATCAGAGAAACCCTAAGCAAGTAGTAGAGAACAGCAGAGATTCAAAGACTTTATCAACAAATTAAAACGAGAAGCCCAGAGAACATAGAAAGTCCGGAAAACATATAAGTTAGCAAAACATAGCAAGCATGATGAACTCAAACCCTAAAAATTTGGGGTTTCAACAGAGTAACTCAAACAAAAGAGAAATTTTAAGCAAATGTTTCAAAATTATACTGAAAATCATATATTAGTGCTAAAATCATAAGATAAAACATTTTAAAAGGGGTCAAGAAACCCTAGTTCTCAAAAATGCAAAATCATTTGAAAAGCATCGGGGTTTTAAGAGAAAAACCTCAGAATAAACATAGATCTATTGCAGATCTAAAGGAATCGAAGGTTTCAGAGTTAGGGTTTCAAAGAGAGAACCCAGAGATGAAATTATCGGCCTAGAAACCCATAGGTTTAGGCAAAAAATAGGAAGATCTTACTCAAAATCGAGCCATGAAGGCCTGAAACAGGTCGAAAGTGTGAGATCTGACCCGGGTCTCTTGAAGACCTTAGAGACGGCAACACCGGCGTGAAGGAGCCATGAGAGGCAGGAGGACAGTGGGGATTCCATGGCCTCCGGCGAAGAGATGGCCGGAGAAGACGAACGGGCTTCATCAGAGGTGGAGAGACTGGAAGCCTCTTGAAGAGGCTAGAGAGATAGAGAGAGAGAGTAGAGAGATGAGAGACCGAGGGAAAATGAGGGACGGGGGGAGGGGTCGTGACACCCCCTCCCCCGGTCCCTCATTTTNAGTAGAGATTTAGGTTTTGGGCTGGGTTAATTGGGCGGATTTAATTGGGTATTGTGTTTAATTTAGGCCACAGTTGAAAAACATTAGAATGGCTATTAGTTAAATACCCTTAAAATTAGATAGATAATTAATAAAATAGCTAATAATTAAAAAAATGAAATTAATGCTAAATAAATTAAAATTAAGGTAATTAGCTAATATTAAAATATAAAAATGACTAATTATCGAATTAAAATAGCACAAAATGTACAATTAGGCTATAATTGCAAAATTGCTATAATTATAGCTAAATAAAGGCAAATTGGCTAATTTGTGAAATATTTAGATCCTAATAGGATAAAAAATGATATATCGAGCTAGAAAATATTTTGAAATTATTTGTAATACAACTTATGTATAATTATTGAATAAAATACTGAATAAATTGGAAAAGATATTAAGAAAAATATATAAAATTATGGGAAAAATGCCAGTTATCATGAAAACTGAGTTTGAAAGCATATATGCAAGATTAAAAATAGTTTGAGGAAAAATTAAGTATCAACACCTGCCCCTCTTTACCCGGGAATGATGAAAGAGTTGTCGGGTAAAGATATGAAGGCCAATTTTGACCGAAAGAAATGGTATGAAGAGATTAGGCCGCACCCTGGTTTCTGAGTTGCCTACATATCCCTGGTGTTACAGGAATCAGGCCGTATGTAGTTCAGGAGCCATTGGCGAAGTATACCGATGGGATTTTACAAGAACGAACGCAACATATAAACTGGATGGACAAACGGTTTACAGGGATGGTTAGGTGAACTGGAGCGGGACCGCTCCTGCTAGGGTGGCCGTTGCTTGCCAAACTACCTGCAAATAAGCAATACAAGCATATATTGTGCGTAATTTAAACATGATGCAAATTCCCGTCGGACCATGAATACTGTCTTTGGACGGTTAAGGATGACGTCCTCAGACCATGATGTCCTGGACCATGAATTGCTTGATGCAGGATTCGTAGGCCATGAAATGATGTTCCCGGGACATGAAGATGGTGCCTCCGAACCATGATGCCTTTGAATAATGATATGCAAGATTGAGAGATCCTCCGGCTATGACATGGTGTTCTCGGGCCATGAAGATGGTGCCTCCGAACTATGACGCCTTTGGTCAAGTTGGCGATATTTCAGCCCATTAGATGCAATAGTATGATGCTGACAAGACAGACCTTAGTCTTGTGATTTGAAGGGCATAACTTAAATGCTTGAGAGACAACGCTTAGTCTCGGTGAAAAAGTAAATTGGAGGCAGAGCTTAGCCTTATGAAGGATGAAGGTAGAGATTAGCCTTATGCAAAGGGAAGGCAGAAAGGTAGCCTTATGCAAGTGGAAGGAATAAAGGCAACCTTATGCAAAGGAAGGCATAAAGGTAGCCTTATGTAGAGGAAGGCAGAAAGTTAGCCTTATGCAGATGGAGGTAGAGCTTAACCTCATGCAAAATGGAGACAGAGCTTAGTCCCATGTAAGATGAAGGCAGAGCTTAGCCTTATGCAAAAAAAAGCAGAAAGATAGCCTTATGCAGATGGAGGTAGAGCTTAACCTCATGAAAAATGGAGACGAAGCTTAGTCCCATGCAAGATGAAGGCAGAGCTTAGACTTATGCAAAGGGAAGGCAGAAAGGTAGCCTTATGCAAGTGGAAGGCAGAAAGTTAACCTTATGCAGAGGAAGACAAAAAATTAGCCTTTTGCAAGAGGAAGGCAGAAAATTAGCCTTATGCAAGATTAAATCATAAATGACAGTAGAATTTCTTAGCTGGTAGTAGATTGCGGTATTGTGAGCATTGTGACTGCAGAGCATTATTTGTTTGTGATGATGGAAAATGTCGGCAAGTGCGATGTGTTTCTTGACTCTGAATAAGTTCATTCTTTGTGTGGACAATGAACTTTAGCATTTGCAACTGTGTTGCGATTTCTAACTTCTTTGCGTTTTTTATTCTTTGTTCATGCATCTAAAGAAAAATTGTGAGTTGTGTAAATGGGGAAGGTTTGTTCGTATCCACACTAGCTTTGCTGACTCGTATGCCTGATTTGATGATCCTATTCATATCATCGGGGAAGCGTTTGCTAAACATAGCTGTTTTCAAGAGTAAGTATGCATGATTTTTTAAAATTATAACACAAACATATAATCTAAAATAGTTTTAGATGAACCGACGATCGTGACACGGTTCGAGACATTGCAACCTCTGTTTCTACAAAATGTTGAGGGTCTTCCTCAAAATTCTGCCCCAGTTTGATGGGTGAACGTTTCTGATTGTTGCTCGTGCAGCGGTCGGCTGGACTTGCTTCAGAATTTTGAGGGTCCTCCTTAAAATTCTGCCCCAGTTTCCAATTGCGGGGGAAAATGAAATTTTTATTGAATTGTGATCGAACCCATAGGGCTGCTGATGTTTTATACGTCAATACCACACAAGAGGGGGGGGGGGTTCGAGTGCAATCTCTATAGAAGAACCTGGTTCTTCTATGTGTTCCAACTTGTACTGTTGCGGAATAATAAATGCATAAAAGTAAAGAACACAGAGATTTTTACGTGGAAAATACCCGGCTCAAAAGGTGAAAAACCACGACCTACTACTTAGTAGGAGTTTCCCAAAATCTTCACTACAACTTTGAGCCAAACAACATTTACAAAATAAACTCTTTTGTAAACCTAAGGACTAACTCTAATCCCTTTGCAGCAAACTAACCTCTAGCTAATTGCGACAAACTTCAAGTTAACTCTAACTTGATCAATGTGTACCTATTACAATTGCTTCTAATAAAGCTGAATGATACAATATTTAATCACCTACTACAAACCAACTAGACGCAAAAGATAACAAATGGAACTGGTTTTTCTAGCTGGTTCAAGTAGCATTTTTGTCGCACAAGGAATCTGCTTGCAAAATTGCTTTGGTAATTTTGCTTTCAGTTCTTGTTTCACTTCTGCCTTTGTGCGATCAATGTTTCAGCAGGACTGCTTCAACAATTTATAGACTCACTAGTTGAGATGTTGTTGTTTAGTTCTAGTGCAACTCTTCCTTAGTGGATGAGTTTGTGTTCATCTCAACTTCCTCGGTTTTTTCTGTCCTTGCTGAATTCGAACTCTTTCTTCTTATCACTTTGCAACCTTTTCACTTTAGGAGACAACATCTTAGTTCATAGATAATTCACATATCATGTTTATCTCCTGTTCATGTACGCTTCTTGTGCTAATGAGTTTGTTTGATAATGTTTGCCCTGATGGACCTGGTTCAACTCGGTAGGCATTTGTCAATCTTCAAAACCCTGCAGTGACTTGGTTCAACAAATTCCCCCTTTTTGATGATGACAAACTTTGTGCTCATCCCTATACATACTTTAATCTAACCTAGACACTTTGTAAAGTTTTTAAGCATTTATCATAAAGAGACCAGGTTCATTAGGTTAAAAAATATCACAAAAATCTTTGAAGCACATATCTTCCCCCTTTTGGCATCATAAAAAATTTGCAAAATGATAAACTTACCAGAGTTATTAACAATAACTCATGGACATTGAGGCAACTGCAGGTGCAAAGCATGATTAATCATCAAAAGAAACCAATCAAATGTAAGCTATTTAAGAAACTGAGACAAAATCAATAACAAAAAGCAAATTCATTGATTAGATCATAGATCAAGCACCATACACAAAATGAAGTAAAAACAGTCGCAACCATGAGCAAAAAACATAACAAGATAAAATCCCAAACTGGGCATTGAAGGGGTTTTGGTGGCACTGGACTCCTAAGGCTGGGAAGGGGCAGATGCGGTTGTAGTCTTGGCTTGAAGAAGGGAGAACATTTGTTGAATAACACCCTTATTCTTCTCCTTCTATTTGGCTAATTTAGTTCTGAGAGCATCCCTCTTAGCTTCAACCTCAATAAGGCGATATTTCAATCGAAGGATCTCCGCATCCTTTATCTCACCTTCCTGCACAAGTGACCTGACCTTGCCCCAGGCATTTTCCTAGATGAACCAGGTTCATCCTAAGGAATATTTACAATATAGTCACAGGTCAACAGTGTATTCCTTCCAAAATAGTCCTTAGCAGTAGCCATCTCAGCTTTCTTCACAGGAACCTTGAAGTGGGCAAGCACAACAGTCAGAATAAATCCATAAGGTATAGCGTGTGCCATGGTTCCATTCACAACTCTGTCCAAGAGCTGGATGATGAAAGCAGGCCAATTGATCTGCTTACCCCTGTAAAAGCATTCCATAAGCGTGAGGTCCATATAGCTGGCAATGTGCCTTCGTTCTTGTCTTGGCAGCAGAAACTTGATCACAAACTCAAAGAATAGTTTGTGCTGAGATCGCATCTCGCTATTGAAAACTGCCCTGTGATCAGGTTCTTGATCATTCTCACAAAAAAAACCTGGTGATGTTGAGAGCCGAGGACATACCATCCAGATTAGGCCATCTATGCCTTGTATAGTCATCATAACCCTCAGCAGGGATATTCAGCATCCCCCCCAACTTCTTTGCATCAAAAGAGATTTCAACTCCATGAACCCTGGTAGTTACCCTGCCATCCTTGACAACTGCGTTGGCCATAAATTCAACCAACTCATTTCTGGCCAGCCTTCCTTCTAGGTGAAGAACCATGTCCTTCCACCATTGCACGTCTAGGGTATCCATCAGGAAAATCATTCCTGATTCCTCAAGGTCTCTAACCACCTTTCCCTTCAAGATAGTACATTAGCCAAATATGGTGAGTTTTTCAGTCGCTTCACCAGACTCTTCCTCTTCTCCTCCACTCCATTCATCATCATCAGTAATCTTGACTTTTCTTGACTCAGACCTTGTCCTCTTTGCAATGGTAGAGGGTGTGGCAGACACAGAAGCTGACTTCTTGGAAGAAGCCTTAGCTTTCTTGGGTGTAGGTGTCTCAACCACAACTGGAGCAAGCTGCTCCTCATGATGGACCAGGTCCATCACATCATCATCAATAGTAACTACCTCAATAGGCTCTCCCACTTTTGCCTTTCCCTTGGAAACCTTCTTCTTTTTGCTCTCTCTCAGAGTTCTTTCCAATTCTACCTCTTCTTGCTTGACAACACTTCTTCTACCTTGAATCTTTGGGGCAGGAGCATCAACAGATAATGGAGCTTTACTCTTCTTTGGTGGAACTAGGGTAGTAGCCTTCTTGGACTTAGGAGTTCTTTTCTTTTTGGGATTATAGGACTCCCCCCAACTTCCTCAGCATCTCAGTCAATGTCTCCTCAATGGATGAACCAGGTTTATCTACTGATTTTTGTAGGCTCTCCAGACCTGCTGTATTTCCCCCTGAATTGCTCCTCTCTAAAGCTGTGAATCCTTATTCATCAATCACAGGAGCGGGGCCACAAA
Source organism: Nicotiana undulata (assembly GCA_005239495.1). Classification (NCBI taxonomy): domain Eukaryota; kingdom Viridiplantae; phylum Streptophyta; class Magnoliopsida; order Solanales; family Solanaceae; genus Nicotiana; species Nicotiana undulata. The sequence goes on from ML267241.1 coordinate 25,161, forward strand.
TAGCCAGAGTGGCACCGTCCTTCCCAGATCCCCTTACTGAGCTCCCTTCTCTCTCTCTCTCAAGGTATATATTTTTACCAAGTTTTCTATGCCTATCTGGCACCTCTACATCCACAATCGACCCAACCAAAAATAATATGTTCTCAGCCTTACCAGACGCAGACCCAATTTCAAGATTTCCCTGTTCAGTGTCAGATGAACCTGGTGCTTCATCCTCATTAGCGGATTTGAAGGATTCACTGGAGGATTCAGAATCTTGGACCTTGCTATCCTGAAGTATTTCTTCCAGAAACTTGGCACGAGAACCAGAAGAAACTGATTTTCTAGCAAAAACTTTCACTCTACGTGCCCTGGGGAATGAAATGGGGTTAGGTGTAGGTTCAAGAACTAGAGGGTTTTACGGGGCTGAAGATCTGGCTGGAGAATGTGAATTGTATACTGATGAAGAATTTGAACTAGAATCACCGTTCTCATAATCATGGGTGGAGAAGGAAGATGAAACAACTGGTATTGAAGACATTTTTATGAAGAATTTGGAAGAGAAGAAAGTTGATCAGTTTTGGTTTGAGAGGAATGAAGAACTAGGTTTTACAATTATGCTTTTGAAGAGGGGAGGTAATTATGGCTTTTTAAAGATGTGGCCATTAATCTTTCACTGGGCATAGTTATTAGTCAAGTGGAAGTCTAATCACTGTAGGGGTGTCATTGATTAGACGGTTAGGGATCCCTAAATCTAGGTTAATTAAGTTACGATGGGACTTCTTGAAACTGGTTCATTTTAGGATAAGTACAGAGAATTTGAAATGAACCAAATATAGATAGAGTCCTGCTCATGTGTGACTATAATTAATTCAAGAAGTGTATGGAGATGAGCACGTACCTTGTCAGTCAGATGAACCAGCAGCGATGAACCAGGTTCATCGTGTTATAGTCTTTAATATGCCTCAATTTACAAAGATAGAAAAACATCATTAGCAACCAGGGAATCATATTAATACATGGCAAGAGAGTATGAAAGTAAAATCATGATACTGAGCAATTATTAGTCTGGTTAATTATCTATTTTAGTGTTTCTAGCCAATTTTGTTTTTCATTTTTTTTTAATTTTTTATTTATGTTTTTCAATAAGGTGATCTTAATCATCCCTAATTCAAGCCGGTTTCTCTCAAAATGCTCCCTACTCAGTGCTTTATTATCTTGTTAGCACCGTTTTTCATAACGTGGTAGTGTGGTGGTCAACTAAAGACAATCAAGTATTACACTTCACACATCACATAATTTCGGACAACCAGTTGCACATATTATAACAATATGCTCAAACACCACAAGTGATTTTACAAGATTAAAGTTAGCCATGCATACCTGGAGTCGAGTTTCCCTTTTCAACTTTAACCCACAACCACTGAACCGACTAGTACCGTCAATCTAGTTCACAATTAGACATATTCAACTCAGAATTTTATGTCATGCATGCAATTCGGACACTCTCAAGCATTTTGTCAAGCACTATGTGAACCCATTAGATTTCCAACCCTATCTTTGTGAAGTTTTTCCCCAACCCACTCCCTCTTACTAGATTAGCACCATTTTTAAACATGCATGCAAGGTCTTAGCTAATATTTCTAAGATTCATTCCAGGCCAACCCTTCCTTTGTTTAAAATCAGAAAATTAATGAAAAGAAAGAGAAGGGGTTGGGAACCCTTACCTGCTAGAATGGGGAAGAAAGGGATTACTCGAATTGCCAGGCCTGAGAGACCTTGAAATTCACTTGGATGGAAGGATCACTTACTTTCTCAAGAACTCTCCTTTCCTTCTCTCTATTTGTTCAGAAAACTTGTTAAAATGAAAGGGGGCAGGGGTTAAATGAAACTGGGGTCGGGTATAAAATTTAGAAAATTAAAAGACCGTGTCGAATATGCGGTCAGGAATGCGATCGCATTCCTGACATGCGGTCCGCATATGGACCGCAGAATGGCCCCCAGGTGGGCCAAATTTTGAAAACATTCTGCCCGTGTATGCGACCACTATGCAGTCCACATACATGTTATACGATCGCATTATGCGTCGCATAACACCCCTTCATTTGGGCAGTGATCTGCCCGTGTATGCGACCACTATGCGGTCCGCACACACGTTATGCGATTGCATAGTGCGTCGCATAACACCCAATTTCTGGAAAAATTAAGTCCTTTCAAATCTGGGGTATTTTTACAAAAATCAAGGTCCGTTTTAAGAATTTCCACTGAGATAACCACTCGGGCACTTATTCGGGCGTTACTTTAAGCAAATTTTTTTTTCTTTTTTTTTACGGGTCTTTACAAGTTCCAACCTCATCGAGTTTGTTCCTGAAGACCCAATTGGTTCCAATTACTGATCTGTCTAGTGGTCTGGGTACCAAGTGCCATACTTGACTTCTTTCAAATTGATTCAGCTCTTCTTGCATGGAATTTACCCTGCCAGCATCCTGTAGGGCTTCACCAATGTTCTTTGGTTCAATCAAGGATATAAAGACATCAAACGCACACAGATTTGTCAAAGACGATCTTGTTTTGATTCTGGATGTCAAATTTGTTATGATGTTTTCAAGAGGGTGAGAACTCTGATATCTGTGTGGTTTGAGCACCAATTGTTCACTTCTAGATGATCCCATGATGTCTTGTTATTGTGGAACAGGTTCAGGGCCAAGGTCCAGAGTACTTTGCTGTTGAGTTCCCCCTGTCATGTTGCTCGGGGTAGTTGGACCTGGTCCATCACCTGCTCCATCTTCCATAATTGCTTCAATTTGTTCACTGCTTTTGACCAGTCCAAGCTCCTCATCTTCTGGTTCCTTTCTCTCAGAAAGAGTGTTAGTTTCATCAAAAACAACATGCCTACTCTCCTCTACACATATAGTTCTTTTATTATAAACTTTATAAGCTTTGCTATGTGATGGATATCGCAAGAATACTCCCTCATCACTTATGGGATCAAATTTACCTAGGGAATCTTTGCCATTGTTGTGCACAAAGAACTTGCATCCGAAAGCCCTAAGGTGAGATATGTTGGGCTTTCTCCCTTTAAGTAATTCATAAGGAGTTTTCTCTACCAGTTGCCTGGTCATGCATCTATTTATTATGTAGCATGCAATGTTTATTGCTTCTGCCTAGAAGCTGTGAGGTAGTTTGCTAGAAAGAAGCATGGTTCTGGCCATGTCTTCAAGAGTTCTGTTCTTTCTTTCAACAACCCCATTTTGCTATGGATTTCTAGGGGCAGAAAAGTTGTGATTGATACCATGTTCATCACAGAACTTAGCAAACTTTGCATTCTCAAATTCAGTACCATGATCAAATCTTATTGATGCTAGTTGATTTCCCAATTGTTTTTGAGTTTTTCTAACAAATGAATTGAACATATCAACGCTTCATCTTTAGATGTCATAAATAAGGTCCATGTGAACCTTGAGTAATCATCAACTAGCACCATTACATATTTATTACCACCTCTGCTCAGAGTTCTCATAGGACCACATAAGGTCATATGAACTAGTTCCAACGTCCTGGTGGTACTGACCATTTTCTTGCTTTTGAATGAGGATCTTACTTGCTTCCCCCTTGCACATGCGTCACAAACATTGTCTTCCTTGAACTTAATGTTAGGGAGCCCTACTACTAAGTCCAAAGAGACTAATTTGTTAAGTTGATTCAGACTCACGTGACCAAGTCTTTTGTGCCAAAGGAGGGGATCACTTTCCAACACACTTAAGCAAGTGAGTTCATTTTTAGACAGTGTGGACAAGTCTATGACATAGATGTTATTCATTCTTTTTCCCTGCAAAACAATCTTGTAAATAAGCAGGTTAATCAAAAAACATTTTGTGGAAGTGAAAGCAACCAGGTTACCTCTATCACACAACTGTGACACACTGATCAAGCTATATTTCAAGCCATCTATCAAGTACACATGTTCAATTGAACGTGTGTCATCCTTTCCTACCTTACCAACCCCTATAATTTCATCTTTCATTCCATTTCCAAATGAGACATTTCCTCATTTGAGGTTTTCAAGTGAAAGGAACTGTTCCTTGTTCCATGTCATATGTTTGTAGCAACCACTATCCAAGTACCAAATTTGGCTGCTTACTCTCACTTAAACCTACTAAAAGAAATCAGGGGTTAGTTTTAAGAACCCAAACTAGTTTGGGTCCTTTTCTGTGAGAGGAAGGATGAATTAAGCTTTTTCTGGCCCAATTTGGTAACCAATTTTTCTTTTTAACAAAACTCTCATTTCTTCGACTAGCCTGCTCTTTTGCAGTACATTCAATTTTGTAATGACCAGTCTTACCACAATGGGTGCATATTTTATTCTTAGGGAGAGTGAGATACTTGCTTTTGGGATCCCACTTGGGCAGTTGACTCCCAAAGACAAGTCCTCTCCGGTTGCTACTATGGTTTTCTTGAAGCCATGTGAAGGCATCAGAGGATTTATTCCATTTACAAGTTCGATCTAACTCATGTTTGACTTTACCAAGTTCATCTTTAAGAGTTCTTATTTGTTCATCCTTCGTATACATCTTATCTTTTAGTTTTCCCATATTTTCTTCTAACATGGTATGAGAATGATCAACAATCCTTTTACTGGATCCTAGCTTTAAGTTTAAATTTTCAAATTTTAGCTCTGAAATCTCAGTTTCAAGTGGATGGACCTGGTTCATCAGGACACTGTTTTTCTTTTCAGATTCACTTACTCTGATTTCCAAGTTCATGCATTTTTCTTTTAGCATTGCACATTCTTTAGAGAGTGGTTCTTTCTCTTTTGTTGTTTCTTCAGAATCATCCATGAAATCCAGTAGCAACTCAGAAAGTTTCTCTTTAGATATGAACTTTATTTTGTTTTTGAGATGGGAGATACTTACCTCTGGTTCTTCATATGATTCCTCATCGGATTCTCCAATTGCCATGGGCGCCTGTTCTTCATTCTCACCATATTTTGATTCTTCATATGAGCTTTCCCCCCAAGCAGCAACCATAGCCTTTGTTGTGGTTTTCTTGGGTTGGACCAGTTCCTTCTTTCATATCTCTCCCTTTTCCATTCCAATTCCCACTGAGGACAATTCTTGATATGGTGGTCAGTCTTTCCACATTTGTAGCATCCCTCGTTGACTGGCCTTTCTGGAGTTTTAGCTTTGTTGTAGTTTCCACCTCTTGAGATGCCCTTTTTCCTTATGAGTAAGTTTCTAAATCCCTTAGTGATCATGGACATCTCATCTTCCTCCAGATCTTCTCCCTCCGTGATTCTCAGTGCTAGACTCATTTCCTTCTTTGGAGCATCCATTTTCATTATCTGCCTTCTGAGTTCATATGCAGTAAGGTTTCCAATAAGCTCGTCCAATCTGAGGGTTGCCATATTTTTGGATTCCTGGATAACAGTGATTTTGCTTTCCCAAGAAATTGGCAAGACCCTTGTCAGGATCTTCTCCACCATGTCCTCTGCAAGAATAACTCTACCAAGAGACTTGAGTTCATTTGTCAGAGTTGTGAACCTCGTGTACATCTCTTGGATTGTCTCTCCTTCTTTCATAGTAAAGTTTTCATACTGAGAGTATAGTAGAGTACCTCTTGATCTTTTCACTTGAGGTGTTCCTTCATGGGCTACTTTCAAGGTATCCCAGATTTCGTTGGCAGTGGTGCAGCTTTGGATTATGCTATACTTGTCTGGACCTAGTCCACACACTAGACACTTTTTGGCCTTAGCATTCTTCTCCCATTTCTTCAGATCCTCAGCAGTGCAGTCAGCTCTTGTTTTTGGTACATCTACTCCTTCAGCAGTCTTTTTCATGGTGGCTAGAGGACCATTAGTGACTATGTCCCAAAGCTCATAGTCTTCTCCAATAAAGTGGTCCTTCATCCTGTTCTTCCACCAAGAGTAATACTGGTCATTAAAGAGTGGTGGCCTTGCAGTTGATTGACCCTCCCAGTTTCCAGGTGGTNTGTGTTCCAACTCGTACTGTTGCGGAATAATAAATGCAGAAAATTAAAAAACACAGAGAGTTTTACGTGGAAAACACCCGGCTCAAAAGGTGAAAAAACCACGACCTACTACTCAGTAGGATTTTCCCAAACTCTTCACTACAACTCTGAGCCAAACCACATTTACAAAATAAACTCTTTTGTAAACCTAATGACTAACTCTAATCCCTTTGTAGCAAACTAGCCTCTAGCTAATTGCGACAAACCTCAATTTAACTCTAACTTGATCAATGTGTACCTATTACAGTTTCTTCTAATAAAGCTGAAAGATATAATATTTAATCACCTACTACAAACCATCTAGACTCAAAAGATAACAGATGGAACTGGTTCTTCTAGCTAGTTCAAGTAGCTTTTGTGTCGCACAAGGAATCTGCTTGCAAAATTGCTTTGGTAATTTTGCTTTCAGTTCTTGTTTCACTTCTGCCTTTGTGCGATCAATTCTTCAGAAGGAATGCTTCAACAATTTATAGACTCAGTAGTTGAGATGTTGTTGTTTAGTTCTAGTGCAACTCTTCCTTGGTTGAAGAGTTTGTGTTCATCTCAGCTTCCTCGATTGTTTCTGTCCTTGATGAATTCGAACTCTTTCTTCTTATCACTTTGAAACCTTTTCGATTTAGGAGACAACCTATTAGTTCATAGATAATTCACAGATCATGTTTATCTCCTGTGCATGTACGCTTTTTGTGCCAATGGGTATGTTTGATAATGTTTGGCCTTATGGACCTGGTTCAACTGGGTAGGAATTTGTCAATCTTCAAAACCATGCAGTGACTTGGTTCAACAACTGCCTACGTATCCCCTCTTATACGAATCAAGTCAGGCGTAGTTCAATTACAACATTTGATAGAAGCGTAAAGGATTACACGTATTAACGCTTGACTGCATCTGAATTGACTGGTTTTGGCCAGACTACTCCGTCCATCTCGGCAAGTATAAGTGCTATTCCTGTCAACACTTGGTGAACCATGTACGGACCTTGCCAGTTGGGAGAGAACTTCCCTTTGGCTTCGTCCTGATATGGGAAGATTTTCTTTAACACCAGCTGCCCTGGTGTGAACTGTCTCGGCTTGACTTTCTTGTTGAAAGTTCTGGTCATTCTATTCTGATAGAGTTGACCATGACAGAATACATTCATTCTCTTTTCGTCTATGAGGGATAGTTGCTCATAACGACTCTTTACCCATTCCGCGTCGCTGAGCTCAGCTTCTTGCATAATCCTTAGAGATGGAATTTCAACTTTGACAGGAATAACAACTTTTGTACCATAAACCAGCATATAGGGAGTTGCCCCTGTTGATGTGCGGACTGTAGTTCGATATCCCAATAGGGAAAACGATAACTTCTCATGCCACTGCTTGTGCTTTTCTATCATCTTCCTTAGTATCTTCTTGATGTTTTTGTAGGCGGCCTCTACAGCTCCATTCATTTAAGGTCGATAGGTCGTGGAATTCTTGTGTTTGAGTTTGAAAGTTTCACACATGGCTTTCATCAAGTCGCTGTTGAGATTGGAACTATTGTTGGTGATGATTGACTCTGAAATCCCGAACCGACAAACAATGCGGTTGCGGACAAAGTCGGCCACGACTTTCTTAGTAACTGCTTTGTGGGAGGCTATTTTGACCCATTTAGTGAAGTAATCAATGTCTACAAGAATGAACCTGTGTCCGTATGAGGCGGAAGGCTCGATTGGTCCAATAACATCCATGCCCCAGGCGGCGAACGACCATGGTGAGCTTGCTGTATTAAGCTCATTTGGAGGTACCTTTATCATGTCTTAGTGTATCTGACAGCGGTGGCATTTCCGGACATACTGGATGCAGTCCGTTTCTATAGTAATCCAAAAGTAACCAGCTCAGAGTATCTTCTTTGCCAGAACAAAACCATTCATATGTGGGCCGCAGGTCCCAACATGAATTTCCTCTAGCAGTTTTGATGCTTCTTTGGCATCAACACACCTTAATAGCCCCAAATCAGGAGTCCTCTTATACAGGATTCCTCCGCTATGAAAATAATTATTGGGTAGTCTTCGAAGTGTGAGTTTTTGAGTGGGATTTGCAGGCTCTGGGTAATCGCCTTTTGCCAAATATTCCTTGATGTCACGAAACAAAGGATTTCCGTCTGCTTCTTCTTTGATGTGGGCGCAATAAGCTGGATGATTATGGATCTTTACAGGAATATGATCAATGAAATTCTTGTCCGGATGCTGGATCATTGATGACAAAGTAGCCAATGCATCGGCGAATTCATTCTAGATTCTGGGGACATGCCAAAATTCTATCTTCATGAGCCTCTTTCTCAACTCCTGTACGTGATGGAGATATGGTAGTAGCTTGGAATTCTTGGTTGCCCACTCTCCTTGTACGTGATGTACCGGTAAGTCTGAATCACCGATCACTAACAACTCATGGACGTTCATGTCAATGGCCATGTTGAGCCCTAAGATGCATGCCTCATACTCGTCCATATTGTTGGTGCAGGGAAATCTGAGTTTGGCGGACACCGGATAATGCTGTCCGATTTCCGATATTAGGACTGCTTCAATGCCAACTCCTTTGAAGTTTGCTACTCAATCAAAGAACATCCTCCAACCCTCATAGGATTCTGCAATGTCTTCTCCTACGAATGATACCTCTTCATGAGGGAAATACGTTTTTAGAGGTTCGTATTCCCCGTCCACACAATTCTCAGCGAGGTGGTCTGCCAGTGCCTGCCCCTTGACCGCCTTTTGAGTTACATAAATAATGTCAAACTCGCTCAGTAGGATTTTCCACTTGGCCAGCTTGCAGGTGGGCATGGGCTTCTGAAAGATGTACTTTAATGGATCCATCCTTGATATGAGATATGTTGTGTAGGCACAAAAGTAGTGCCTTAACGTTTGAGCGACCCAAGTCAAAGCACAACAGGTTCATTTCAATAGAGAATATCGGGCCTCGTATGGAGTGAACTTCTTGGTGAGATAGTAAATAGCTTGTTCCTTCCTTCCTGTTTCGTCGTGCTACCCCAGAACGCAGTCGAAAGCTCCATCTAACATGGCAAGGTAGAGTAACAGAGGTCTACCTGGCTCAGGTGGCACTAGGACTGGTGGTGTTGACAAATATTCCTTGATTCTATCGTAAGCCTATTGGCACTCATCGGTCCATTTGGTTGCAGCGTCCTTCTTCAGCATCTTGAAGATCGGCTCACAGATAACTGTAGATTGTGCGATAAACCGGCTGATGTAATTAAGCCTCCCCAAGAAACTCTTCACATCTTTCTTGTTCCTTGGCGGTGGTAGTTCTTGAATGGCCTTGACTTTTGACGGATCCAATTCTATTCCCCGGCAGCTCACAATAAATCCCAGCAACTTTGCAGTAGGAACCCCGAATGCACACTTCGCAGGGTTCAGTTTCACATTGTATTTCCGCAACCTATTGAAGAACTTCCTTAAATCTTCTATGTGGTCGGTGACGTTCTTGGACTTGATAATAACGTCATCAACGTATACCTCGATCTCCTTGTGAATCATGTCGTGGAATATGGTGGTCATAGCCCTCATGTAGGTGGCCCCTGCATTCTTCAGGCCAAATGACATCATCTTGTAACAGTATACTCCCCACGGCGTAATGAAAGCCGTTTTCTCAGCATCTTCCTCATCCATCCAAATTTGATGATAACCAGCGAAGCAATCCACGAATGACTGTAGTTCATGCTTGGCGCAATTGTTAATCAGGATGTGTATATTTGGCAAAGGGAAGTCGTCTTTTGGACTAGCCCGATTGAGATCCCGATAGTCGACACAGACTCTGACCTTTCCGTCCTTCTTTGGAACATGTACAATATTGGCTAACCATGTTGGGTACTCGACTACTTTGAGAATATTGGCGTTGATTTGCTTGGTAACTTCTTCCTTGATTTTCAAACTCATGTCAGGTTTGAACTTTCGAAGCTTTTGTTTCACCGGTGGACAAATTGGATTGGTTGGCAGTTTGTGAGCCACAATAGACGTACTAAGACCAGTCATATCATCATACGACCAAGAAAATATGTCCTCATATTCCTTCAGAAACTCTGTGTATTTTCTCTTCTCTGACGGTGACAAATGGATGTTGATCCGCATTTCTTTGACGTTTTCTGAATCTCCCAGGTTGATAACCTCAGCCTCGTTCAGGTTGGAATTATGTCTGTTTTCAAAATTTTCAACTTCTTTAACAATCTCATCGGGTATATCATCTTCCTCTGAATCGACGTCCGTTTTCTGCGTTGTCTCATTGCATGTAACAGTCATCGGTTCATCAAGACAAGTAATAGTAATGTTGTATAGATAAAGTAATGAGAGAAAACAATAGTAATACATATCGGATTTATAGGAAAAATTAGAAAATGCTTTGATAAATTGAGTGATTGTTCGAACATCGAAGATCTTATTGCAGGAATTGAAAAAAAATGCGAAAAGGAAAAATCATTTAGTAAATAAAACAGTAAGTAATTCTTGTGTTAGCCTTGCTACCCAAAGGCTCGTCGGGCTTTAATTGTCCTGATAGTCCAGTTCTTGAGGTATGTCCCTATGCTCACAGCCTGTATGGAAGGGCCTTCCTCTCCCTCCTCCTCGAGAATAACACATCAGTCCATATCAATGTCCTCCTGAAACAGATATCTCATTGCTGCAAGTTCTTCTTCTTTGTCTTATCCATAAATAATGTTGGCCTGCTGGAAGGTCTGCTACAGATGTGGTATCAGTTGCTCCAATGGGTAGTAGGGACCGCACCAAGGTGGCGGGCAGTCGTTGTACTCTTCCCAAGTGTAGTCGTATCCCAGACCGAAAATGGTGCCATGGTTTTTGATCTTGATAGGTTTAGAGATTCCTTGAAGGTTCTTGCCGAGCCCTTTTCAAGGCTCGTACCCGTTCAAGTTTAGTATACTCTCGATCTTGCTATCCCACCATTTTTCCTTGTCGATGACATTGACCCGTTTAATGTGGTGGTAAGTTTCTCCACCCAACTTTCTTCTTCCTCCGATCACCGGAATAGTCTGGCGATTGTAAATAGGGTTGCTACCATAACCATGAATAATTACCTCTTGGTGGTTCCACTCAAACTTCACTGCCAGATGTAGCGTTGATGCTATGGCCCCAGTAGAAGGGATCCATGGTCGTCCCAATAACAGATTGTAGGATGCTGGCACATCTATCACCTGGAAGTCAACCTCGAACCAAGTTGGTCCCATTTGCAGGCATAGGCTTATCTCACCAATGGTGGACCTTTGAGATCCATCGAAAGCTTTCACATTGATTGCTCCATCCTTTATCTCATGCAGACTTTTACCCAATTTCTTGAGCGTTATCAATGGGGAAATGTTAAGACTGGATCCTCCATCGATCAAGATTCTTGTGATGAAATAATCTTCGCATTGCACAATGATGTGCAGTGCTTTGTTGTGCCCCAATCCTTCAGGTGGTAACTCATCTTCATAGAAGGTGATTTTGTGACTTTCCAACACCTGGCCCACCAGGTTAGCCATTTCCCCACTAGTGATGTTGTTTGGTACATACGCTTAACTCAACACCTTCAACAGAGCACTTCGGTGCGTCTCGAAATTCTGCAACAAATAGAGGATGGATATTTGTGCTGGCGTCTTGTTTAGCTGGTCGATGACCGAATACTCCTTAGCCTGTACTTTCCTCCAAAGGTCGTCCGAACCTGTCTCAAGAAGAGGAGGCCGGTTGGCAGCCTGCTTTCTTGATTCAGCCAGATGCTCAAGGGTGTAGACCCTACCAGTTCTCGTCATACCCTGCGCTGCGACAACTTCCTCAGTTTTGACCTTGCCCTTCTTTCTCGCCTCAGATGTATAATCTCATGGGCTAGCGTTTGTATAGAAGGGTGGCATGGTCGACATCGCCACTGGAATTGAGAAGACTATCCTTACTTCAAATGGAACATGTGCTTTGGGTGGCAAGACTGCAACCTCAAATGGTGCGGGTGCATTTGCCGGAGACACGAACTCAACTTCAATCGGTACTGGTGTCTTTGCGGGTGGCGCTGCTTCAAACTCAAGAGGTATGGACATATTTACCTCAGCACCCTCAGACGGTTGAATCTGGACTATGATCGGGTTGAGAGTGACTGTTGGTTTCTTTGGATCAACGCCTTCCACGATCAACTCGATTGATCCCTCGGGATCCCAATCATCTTCTATTTCAATCATATGGATATCTCGACCCTTATGGTATGGCAAAGGATTGTTGCGGACGTTCGGAGTTGGATCCTTTGCCAAAATGATTTTGTTATCAATCAGGGACTGTATCTTGTCTTTCAAAGAGCAACATTCATCGATGGTGTGTCCCTTCATGCCGGAATGGTATGCACAAGATTTGTTCGGGTTAATCCACAGAGAAGGGTTCTCAGGGGTGGCAGCAGGGATAGGGGTGATGTAATCGGCAACTTTGAGTTTCTCATACAACTGGTCAATGTGTTCAGCTATGGCGGTGTATTGTTTTGGAGTTCTGCGATCAAAATTAGGTCGAGGTCTAGGGAAGTTTTGATGGGTAGGGGTGATTGGTAATGGGTTGGTTGAGAATTATAAGTGTGGTAAACAGGAGAGAGTTGTGAGTATCTGGGTGAAGTAGGTTGATATATGGGTGGTGGAGATTGGTAAGTGGGTGGTGGAGATTGGTAAGTGGGTGGAGGAGCTTGGTATGAAGGTGAGGGTGCTTGGTAATTCGGGGTTGGATGATATGTGAGTGGAGGTGTTGGATAGATTTGGTATTTGAGTGGGGATTTGGCTCTTTGTGCAACCATCACAGCTGCCACATCTCTTTTCATATACACACCACCGGACTGTAAAGCATTGTTTGTAGCTTGCAAGGCTTCAAAATTCGTGACCATACCGCTCTTAATACCTTCCTCAATCCGTTCACCTAATTTGATAATGTCGGAGAATTTGTGATTCTCAATCATCATCAACCGTTCATAATACTGCTGGTCCTGGGCCTAGACAAAGAACTTGTTCATCTGCTCCTCTTCTAAAGCAGGTTTGACTTTAGCAGCTTTGGACCTCCAACGAGTAGCATACTCGCAAAAGGTCTCGGTGGGTTTCTTCTTCAAATTCTGGATATAGAACACGTCTGGCGCGTTCTCTGTGTTGAATTTAAATCTGTCCATAAAGTCAGACGCCATACCTATCCAGTTCGACCAATTTCTTGGGGCCTTGGCTGATGTACCAAGTCAATGCATCTCCCTTCAAACTCCTCATGAACAGCTTCATACGGATACTTTCATCCTTTCCTACGCCAACCAGCTTGTCACAATAGGTCCTTAGATGGACCCTCGGATCACCAGTACCGTCAAAAATTTCGAACTTCGGAGGTTTGTACCCCTCGGGCAGTTCGACATCAGGTTGTATACATAGGTCTTCATTATTCAACCTTTCGATTCCCTTGGTTCCTTCAACACCCTGAACTCGGCTGGTCATTTTCCTCAGTTCCTCAGCCAGGTTCTTGATACGCAGGTCCTTTTCATCAGACCCGGATGGGTCTGGGATAGGTGGAGTGGAATGGGTCATGGTTTCCACATAGATGGGATTGTGGAAATGGTCCTTTGTGGGGTTCTGAGGTTCTAGGACATGTAATGGAGTGTTGTTCGAAGTATGGCAAGTATTGCATTGTATTGGGAGAGTTTGGTTCTTTGGCGGAGTGGCGTGATGGTGAGGTACAAGATGATTCTGTTGTCTTGGGATATTTTGTAGAGATGTATGGTTTTGAGTGTTTGGGAAATTGACGTCTGGGATGTTGAGGGAAAATGACAGGTTGGCCAAATTTCGGACCTGATCGAGCTCTTCTTGAAATTTTAGCAGTTTCTGTTCCAGTGGTGACATGTTCTCATTTAGGACCTGAATACCTCGGCCGTCAGTGGCCTCTAGCCGTTCAACCATATTCTCCTTCCTGATGCCGCTAGATTCTTCCATCTTACTCTTTCCTTTGTTCTTGCCTTTAGGAGGACTAGGAGGAGGAGTAGGTGGAGGGCCTTTGGATCTTGTGAGATAAGATGATGATGCCAGAGTGCACGAACTAACCTTTGGGGAGGGGAATAATAAAGAAAAATAAAAACAAAAGGTAACTAAGTCAGTGAGGATTATGAAAAAACATTGCAGTATTTAAACACGTAGCGTGGAATGTAAAGCATGTCCTAATTAGGGAACCTCTTTATGCCCGAGGTAGGCCTAGCGACAAGTTGATTTGGAAAACTTAAAATGCTAAATGCCTCATTTTATTGATAAAAATAGACAAATCCCTAAAACGACACTAAATAAATGAAAAATTAAAAGCCACTAATGGCTCTTGGCCTCATTACATTGACAAAAAAATAAAGACGTTCCTATCTACCTTCTCCCACAAGTACCTTCCACAGATTTGACATTCTTGCTTCCCTCGAACAGCTTTCCTAGCTCGCGAAGTGCCAGCAACACGTATGCTCTGGCGAGATGTCCTCCTTCAGTTCCTTCAGCACTTTGGCAGTCTTCGATCCTTTTAATGAAGTTCTCCTCCAGCTCGACTATACCTCGTTCTAAGTATCCTAACCTCTTGTTGGTGCTGATAGCCATGTATTTCCACTCCTCAACCAGCTTCTTGTTAGATTCATGTAATTCGTGGTGCTCATCCTCGCACTCACGGATCCTTTTGCGCAGCTGGTTGAACTTGACTTGCGCTTCATCCCTTTCATCTATAACCCTGTGACCTCGGATGTACCCTGGCTTGCTTTGATTACCTCGATTATCTTCTAACCAACCAGGATAAAAAGGGGTGCAACCGGCATGATACCTATCTGGCTCGATGGTGTCCTCCTCAAGTATAATCTTGCAGTGCCACAGGTGCTGAGCTTGGCACTTGTGAGGACTGTCATCATTTTGGAAGTCTGCTCGAAGATGGCTCATTTTTTCGACCCTGGGTATGACTTTCTTCCTACCATCTTGCCTCATAACTCGAAGAGGGAAGTGAGGGTATGTCCCCCTTAAACCAATCAGTATCAGAAATGGTGCATCTCGGGATCGGATGATGAACTCATCTGTCAAAAACCACTCAAACATCCATTGAACCTGTTCTTCAGTTAGATTATCAAAGAGCTCGACCCATCCTTCGGCATTCTCATGCTGAGCAAACATGTCGGGGATGTAATTCATTCGCTTCGGGTGATGGAAAGCGATGTGGTCATCCCAGATCCTTCGATGAATGTCTTGTCGGTATTCACCTCTTTAGAGGTGTTCCATGAGCCAAAGCTGAAGTAATATATCGCAATCTTCGAAATATCTTGCTCCTTGTTGACACTTCTCCAAGGCCCGATATATGCCTGCAATGATCATAGGTACAATGCTGAAGTCTTGCCCATCAATCCCTTCCATTAATGTTTTAGTTACCATGGACATTATGGTATGAATTCTCTCTTTCTTCATTGGAAACACAATCAAACCCAAAAATCAGAACATGAAGACGAACACTCTACGATGGATGTGTCCCAGGGAGGTGATAGCAAACTCGTCATGGTAGGTACGCTATGATTTGTTGTGGCCGTACCTTTCGTATAAATAATCAAAAAGTATGTGTGATTCCTTCGAGCATACCAGTTCTGCATTCTTCTTCAGACCCATCATCTTAAGGAAACCTTTGCATGTGCGGTTCTCAGGCATCAGCAACCGCGGGGTTTCCCACACTAGGCCAGCCAGTCCTCCTATTTCCTCCAGTAAAGGCGTCATTTCATTGTCCCCTAAGCGGAACATGGACCTTTCGCAATCCCAGAACAAGGTAGCAGCCTCTATTACCATTTTGTTAGGCTAGATTTCTAGGAGGATGGTAGGTTGCCCAAGTATTTCCTGACGAGAGTTTTGTCATTGGAGTGTAGACCTTCCCACCAATTCAGTAGTCTTGGGTGGATGTTGGAGACCATGCCGAATCTGGGGACGTCATGCCTCATATTTTTGCAAAGAAAATAAGGTTAGGCCCTTACCCTCGCCAGACTCGGCTATTTAATATCAACAATTAGCATGAAGCATTTAGTTCTCCAAATGAATGCACAGAACGTGATGATGTCCGTTTGGGTTTAGGGAAACCCGGTGGACTTTTGGATAAGGCTATCTTAAAGGCTATCGTGCAGACAACACTTCAGCTTGGCTTGGTTTGACCATGATGCATGCAACAAGATAACAAAGTAAGGTTTCTATGGGATTTTAGACTGGTAGCCTTGAGCGGACAAATCACGGGGGAAAGGCACGAAACCGTCGACTGCACCGCAGATCGACTAGTTTTACCGAAAATAAGCCTTTTCGAATTTAAGGGGTAATAATATAGGAAGAGCGCAACCACTCATCAAGCGTTGTTATAGGATTTTTATTTTGGCACGAGTGGAGTATGATGTGGAATCATGAATATGCAATAAACAGTAAACATGTAGTCACATATTTTAACATTATGAAAGCAGTAAATACAACAATTTATAATTTAAAAGCAGTTACAAAGGAAGGAAACAGAAAAACATGTCAGTTTGCTTTTTGGAAGTAATAAATACTTGAAAGATATAATTAATTGCACATAAAGGGGAAAGAGAAAGGGTGCAAATATTAACAAAGTACAAATTCACGAAGCAGTTTGAAATGGTAAAAGCCTATAATCCCCAGCAGAGTCGCCATGCTGTCGCGCCCCCTTTTTCCTCGCGGAAGTCGGGTTCGGGACATTCAGGTTGAGGCAACTCTTTCCTTTTGGAAAAGGGGTTTGCATTTTTGAGAGTCGCCACCTAACGATTTAAAGGTGCGTTAGGGCACCTAAGGGGATTCATTTACAACTACGTTGGTTAACCATAGATAGGGTAAGGGCTTGAAATTATCCCAAGGGGAAGCTGTTAGGCACCCCTTAGGATCCACAAGTGTGGTTCCCGACCAAAAAGCTTTTGTGAATTTGTACAATTTAGCAAACAAAACAAATAAAGGCTCAAATAAGAGGGGGTTTAAGTCCTTAAGCATGCAAGGTGTTTGAAAACAGTTATATAATGGCTAAGTTTTGAAAAGAGTTTCAATATAAGCATTTAAAGTAAAGGATATCCTAGGTTTGTGAAAATATGGATCATATTAAGCAATACCCGGTATGACACTCCTCAGATAGGGATACACGTGGTTTTAGCGCATCGGTTATCATGTCCATATTCTACCCTTTCCCACCTCGTGGAGGTAATTAAAGTGCGTAATGGTCACGAACTCTATTGCGTGCTGTTACCCGTCCCATTCCTATTCGTCCTAGAGGAGATTAGGACTACTATCCTAAAAGGGGGGTTTCTAGACAGACCCTCAGGTTTTAAAGGTAAAAAAAATGCTAGGGCGACATACAATAAACAAGTAGGACTTGCAATTAAGGGGAGAGCATGGAAAACAAGTAAAGGCTCACATATACCTCCATAAGTAAAGTAATTATACAGCATGACTCAAACACATTTAAGGGAAGTATTTAAGTTCAGAATCCTATGACATGGTGTCTAAGTGAGTTTACCATATAAACAGATAGGCAGACCTGTCCTATTATTCAGGACAGGGTCCTAATCAATTTGCCTACTGGTTTTAGCATGCTGGTGGTTAGACATGATCATAAATACACATCTGGTTTTTATTTAATTGATTACCTAAGGCTTTCCTAGGCGTAAAATAATATGCAACATTTATTCAGATTTGTTAATGATCCCAGATTATTATAGCTAATAGTATGCAATTCTAGGTGTTGCAGATGTTCAGGGACTAATTACCAGACTATTTAGAACAGGAGGACTGTTTTAGATATCTGTGTTTAGGCTAAGTGTAATCAAACAAGTATGATCTTATAACATGATGTCTAATGCAACATGATGCATAACTTCTTAAAAAGGGTTTCTAAACGCACATAGAATCACAGCATTATGCACAACTTCAGGAATAGCGTAGGTGATAGTTTTTACGGTTTTTTACCTAGAAACATGATCTCTAAGTGAGACATGATTGCAGTTTCGTTAACGTTATTATTTTCCCTATAGGCAGTATACCACAAGATTACAACATTATTAGAGCATGATTCATGTCAACTTTTAATCCTAGAGTATGACTTTCTAAGTGATAAAAATAATATCACAATGAGATGCTGAAACAATAAACATGGGACCTAAGAAGCAGGATATCTAATATGAGTCCTATACAGGATTTCTATTGCGCAGGCAGAGAAATAAGACCTAAAGCAGGATTGCTACCCTTTTAACAACTATGTCATGCATATTATCCCTTTCCCCCTTTTACTATCCATCCCCGAGAAATGTTTACAAATTATTACAGGCCAATGAATAAATTACATAATTGAAAAAATGGAAAATAAGAATCTATTCTACAGGGAGCCTTCAATTAGGCCCAAGTCCTCCAAACCTCATTGCCATATGGTATTTCACAACCTTTCATAATCCGGGTGTGTCAAAGTTCCCTAAGGACCTCAAGGGCTCCCGGGCAATGCTCACACCCAGACTTAGTAACCAAGAATTGGACATGTGCAGTGTGGAAGTGCCAGCCTTAGTGTGTCAGAGATCAGAGGGAGCTCAGGGGTCCCAAAGAAGTGCTCACACTGAAGGGGGCAGAACTTATGGTCTAAGAATAAAGTGAAGTGCAAGAGAGGATTTGAAAAAGAGTTGAGTTAAAAGAGCCTTCCTAAAGGAAAGTTTATTTGAAATAGTTTGCAAAATAGTAAGTGAGCAGTTTAAGGAAACGATTTTAAGACAATCGACCAGTACCAAACAACACATAGTGCATAGAGGCAATACAAACAGAGGAGCAGGGATTGGGGACACATAGAAACAGATTGGGATACAAGTTAACATTAGAGAAGTACTAGAGTATCACAGACTGGTATAGAACTTAAGCAGTCACATACACAATTTGCCAAAAGAATTAAATATAATCGGATTGAGGGAGTACTAGGGAGAGGACAGTATACATAGTCATACATAGGTTCAGGGAAAAGTCCCAGATATAGTGTAGAGTCTATGTAACATGCAGTGCATGTTGAAGCATAAAGAAAGTATAGAAGGATCATGTGAAGCATGCAAAGGGGAACTAACATGCTGAAGTTAAAAAGGGAAAAGGTAAACAACAAGTATAAAAACTAGTTGCAAGTAGAACAACAAAGCCATAAGTAAAAGAAGATTAGAAACAAGATGAATCGTAGTACCCAAAGAAACATATTGTTTTGGAACTTTAAATCTAAATTGGAAACATACCAGTTGAAGACAGCAAATACAGAGTAATAAGTAAGCAAGTAGAATAACTAGTCTTGGCTTTCAGCCGACTAGTAACAACAAGCAATCAAGAGAAGAGCAATAGAATGTGTGTGTGAGTAAGAAAGAGTAGAACAATGTGTATGTTCGTTCGTTATGCTAATGAGAGAGTAGAATACTTATAGTTTTGAAAACGAGTAGTGAAATAAGGTAAGGAGTACTGATTACTCATAGCAATAGAAATAATATTCCATTAGAATCAATCATAGACCTGGACTCCCTTTAATTAGGGAGTCATAGTTCAAACGGGTAAAAATTGCATCAAATAAGGAAAGAATCACTTAAAAATTGACTTTACCATAATAGGAATAATAAAGGATGTGGCATGTAATAAAGGCTAAGTGCACAATACATAATTAAGGAAAATATATGTCAAATAATTGACAGCACAAAATAAGGTAAAACACCATTTTGATTCTGAAAATCAGTCATAAGAATCACGAATGGGTTTGAAAATCACAGAGCATCAATAATAACTAAGGAAAGTACCACACAAACAAGAAAACAACTCAACAGTCAGTACATAATCACAGGGAAATATACAAAATCATGTCTTTAAGGAAAATATCGCATCTTTGAGGGAAGTCAATAGAATCAGTGAGGAATATTATGTAAAACATCGACATAACAAACAATCAAGCAAATAGAAAAAAATCAAAGAAATCCTAAGCAACTAGTAGAGAACAGCAGAGATTCAAAGACTTTATCAACAAATTAAAACGAGAAGCCCAGAGCACATAGAAAGTCCGGAAAACATAGCAAGCAGGATGAACTCAAACCCTAAAAATTTGGGAATTCAATAGAATAACTCGAACAAAAGAGCAATTTTAAGAAAACGTTTCAAAATTATACTGAAAATCATATATTAGTGCTAAAATTAGAAGATAAAACGTTTTAAAAGGGTTCAAGAAACCTTTGTTCTCAAAAATGCAGAATCGTTTTAAAAGCATCGGGGTTTTAAGAGAAAATAAGTAAAAACCTCAGAATAAACATAGATCTATTACAGATCTAAAGGAATCAAAGGTTTCAGAGTTAGGGTTTCAAAGAGAAAACCCAGAGATGAAGATATCGTCCTAGAAACCCATAGGTTTAGGCAACAATAGGAAGATCTTACTCAAAATCGAGCCATGAAGGCCCGAAATAGGTCGGAAGTGTGAGAGAGTGACCCTGGTCTCTTGAAGACCTTAGAGACGGCAACACCGGCGTGAAGGAGCCATGAGAGGCAGGAGGACGGTGAGGATTCCAGGGCCTCCGACGAAGAGACGACCGGAGAAGACGAACGAGCTTCATCAGAGGTGGAGAGACTGGAAGCCTTTAGAAGAGGCTAGAGAGATAGAGAGAGAGAGAGTAGAGAGATGAGAGACCGAGTGAAAATGAGGGACCGGTGGGGGGGGGGTAGCCTTAGGTTAATTATGGTAACACTAATCTGGGCCATTGATTTAAATTGATCAACCACTCAGATTGGTCGTGGGGTTGGTCCAGGTAGAGATATAGGTTTTGGGCTGGGTTAATTGGGCGGATTTAATTGGTTATTGGGTTTAATTTAGACCATAGTTGAAAAAAAATTAGAATGGCTATTAGTTAAATACCCATAAAATTAGATAGATAATTAATAAAATAGCTAATATTTATAAAAATGAAATTAATGCTAAATAAATAAAAATTAAGGTAATTAGCTAATATTAAAATATAAAAATGACTAATTATTGAATTAAAATAGCACAAAATGTACAATTAGGCTATAATTGCAAAATTGCTGTAATTACAGCTAAATAAAGCCAAATTGGCTAATTTGTGAAATAATTAGATCCTAATAGGATACAAAATGATATATCGAGCTAGAAAATATTTTTAAATTATTTATAATACAATTTATGTATAATTATTGATTAAAGTACTGAATAAATTAGAAAAGAAATTAATAAAAATATGTAAACTTATGGGAAAAATGCCAGTTATCATGAAAAGTGATTTTGAAGGCATATATGCAAGATTAAAAATAGTTTGAAGAAAAATGGGTATCAACAATATGCATCAAAATTTCATCATCCACAAAAATAATAAAGTCACCAACATAAGAAATAAGAGTATAGTTCATTACCTCCAAAAATACCTTAGGTGTTCTAGAAAGGCTAAGAATGTGAATAAACCAATTATACATAACATACTTGGACTTATTTATTAATGGAACAATATCACCTTTTATTCTTTTATGCAATGACTCTAAGTTAGCAATGTCCTTAGGGAACTCCATGTTGTAAATCTTTAAATAAGGATCAAAATAGTCAAAAGGTTCAACAACAAAGAAATTAACCAAGCTTTTATTATCCACCATCCAACAAGAATTGATTTTGCTAAATTCATGTTGGAATTCAATTGGATCCTTTGCAAACATCTCTTGTGCCTAACCTCTCCTTTCAAAAGGTCTTTCCACATATGGCTGCACAAAATCACAAGAAGTAAAACAAGAAAGAGTTAATAGGTTAGGAAGTAAAAAAACGTTTTTCTTGCTTACACTCTCTTTGGCTATTACCACAAGACTAACTTTTTCCTCACCCTTAGCCTCTTTTCTCTCACTAAAGTTTTTTTCTTTTTGTTCACTCAAACCCTCTTGTTTTTCTCTCTCTACCTCATAGACATTTTTAATCTCATTTCTTTCTCTCTTTTCTTTTATCTCAAGATCACTCATTACCTTACTCGACATCCCACTCTCTTCACTTAACACAACCTCTCTTTTTTCCTCTCTTGGGATGTCAACATACACTCTCTTACTCCTCTCATTCTTTTCTCTCTCGTATTTTTCCATATTGTCTTTAACTGTCTTTTCATCTTCACAAATTTGTGAGGGAGTCAAAGATCCAAGAATGTGTTTCTTCCCGTTAACCTCAAAAGAGTATCTATTTTTTTCCATGTTATATGAGGCTCTTCTATAGTCATACCATGACTTTCCCAACAAGATATAATAATTATTCATGGGAATCACATCACACCAGATCGCATCATTTTACCTTCCAATAGAGAATAGTAATAACAATCTTTTATCTACCTTTACCCCTCTCAACATGTAGGTTCCAATATTCTCAACACAAGGCAAGTTCAATTTCTCAACCATATAAGTGCTAATTGAGTTATATCCAAACTCCTTGTCAATTCTAAAGGCACAAATCGCAGACATCACCTTAGCTCTGGTTTGAAAATTAACTTTACCATTGTCTTCCTTCCATATGGTATACTATAAATTTTCCTTTTCTAGTTGTTGAGTTATAACTCGCCTCCTTTCACTATAAATACATGTTTGAGACATCTTGAACAAAGAAATATATATATATATATATATATATATATATATATATATATATATATATATATATATATCTCAAGTTTGGCTTTTCCCTCTAATGTTCTCGCATCTCTTGCCTTTTTCCATTCAAAGCAACTCTTG
Organism: Nicotiana undulata; assembly: GCA_005239495.1. NCBI lineage: Eukaryota > Viridiplantae > Streptophyta > Magnoliopsida > Solanales > Solanaceae > Nicotiana > Nicotiana undulata. Next base: position 47,907 of record ML267241.1, read on the forward strand.
GTCATTAATCTTTTGATTTATAAATAAACCTTACTAGTCACAACCCTTAGTGATAAGAATATGGACTTAGAAAAGAAAAGTGAAGGACCAAACCTAGGAAGAATAGGAATTGGTTAGTAGGAAAAAAGAGAGGAAAGAATATAGGAAACCCAAAACCCAAAAGAATAAGGAAAGAAGTTTCCTTAATCTTCAAGAACAAGGATACCCTCTTCTTGTTTTCTTTCTTGACTTGAAAACCAAATAATACTTGAATTCTAAAAATAATAATGAGCTAACCCTATTTTTTTTGCTGATTTTCGTTTTTGTTTTTTTCTCTTTTGCTGAAGAACCTCCCAAGATTATCAAGATTGAAATCTTTATTAGTCTATGCTCTGATACCACTTGATAACAACACGACAGGGGTCCGTGAACTACTAAAGAAAATCAAGAAACGTGCGGAAGCTAAAAGAAAATAAAGAAACAAAAAAGAAGAAATAAATTAATGATATATTGAATTCAATAAAGAGTTTCTTGAATTCAAGATGTCTATTCTTGAAGTTGAATCCTAACAACAACAATTAGCTAACGAAGAACTAATCTCCTTTGATAGAGATTTAAAAACAAGAAATAAATTGTGAAACCCGACCCTTTAGAATAACAAGAAAAACAATAAACCTAAACTTATTACCTTTCTTGAATACCAAGAAGTGATCTAATATTTCGAAAAGGGTTTAATCTTACCACCTTAAGTTGAGTCTCGAAGGTTGAAGAATAAATCCAAGAGTAGCCATACACAAGACTGCAAGAAAATCTCACAATTTGTATTGATAATGTCATTAATAATCTGAGTCTAAAAACAAATAAGACATCACTAGGTAGGGGGGAGGGTCACGAAATTAAGGCTAAAAAAATATGGAAATAAAGTCCTAAACTACTTTGGACAACAAGTCCAACTACCTTAGGAAAAAGAAAATACTACGAAGCAAAAACCAAGTCATTCTTGGAAAGTAATTCCAACAATATTAGGAAAAGGAAAAAATGACCTTAAATAACTAGGAAAGCAATAAATATAGTCCCCTAATATATGGAAATAAGTCCCAAACCATTCTTGGATAGAATCTTGAAAATCTTTGAAATCTTGGAGGAAATTTGCAAGCAACTTGGCACCAACTTTCACTCAATATCTAGAACGACGCTTTTACCCTTCTTAGACATCAAGTAAGTCCTTTTTATGCTATAAAAACGTAGATTTATATAGGAATTCATGGGCTGCAAGTTTGGACACATTTTAGGTGCCAAATTGGTCCAACAGTGGCCTGATTTGGACCTTCTTCAGAGGATGTTTCATGGGATCTAATCCACTTCTTCTTGGAAATGAATTTGGGCCATAAAGTAATTATAACACCTAGAGAACTCATATCATTTATCCTTAAGCTCTTCCTCCAAACTAACAACTTGTTTGATCGCTCCTGAAGTCCAATGACCTTGTTTTGCAACCTTTTAGCTTAAAATCTTTTTATAAGACCTCTTTGAGATTCCAAAGATTCATCCTTGTCCTTGAATAGATTAGAGCTTCCGAGGATGCTATCAGTTTTGGTTAAGGATCGTGGTGTTCCAGCAAGGAGAAGTATCAACTTGGAAAGAACTCGGGGAATTAGGAAAACTTATGGTAGGTTGGATAAGCAAAGTAATGGATATAATCAGTTCTTTGGGTGCTTATGATGTGGTGGGTTTCTACAGGTGCCTCGTGGAAATGTTCTTGGGTTTTTGCTATTTGCGTGGCTTGGTTTAGTTAGAGATATTTAATTCTGATGGCTTGATTATGTGCAAATGGGTTTCGAAGAGTTCTCGAGTGTTTTTACCACGTTTCAAGGTGTATATTTCCTACCAGTGTGGGGAACATGTTGAGTATTGTGATTTTCACCTGGATGAGATCAAATTGAAGGTTTCTAGCTAATTTAGTATGTAGTTTGCTTGCGACTCAGGGTTGATTATGAGATTCTCATACTTTTCATACGATGGCATAATCGATGTGGTGTGTTGTGCGGGATCGAGATTTACATGTGCAAGGTCACGTGTCAGTTTTGAAGGGAAGGGCATAAACTTTTTAGGGAACATGGACGATTTTAGATGACTAGGTGAATGATATTACTACTTAGTATTTCCTGAGAAGGGTGCACATTTCAGAAGGCGCATTGTGTTTTGACTTACGGATGCTTCATTGGTATTACACTGCTTGCATGGTTGATCTATTACTGAAATTTAGATTTTTCTATGTGGAACAAAAGAATTATAGAAGTATTCCTTATGGGATGATCGTGTATAAGAGATGTGTTAGACAATCGAGCGGAGGAGTTGGGATTAGATATGGTGATTCGTATGTTTTATGGATTTGCAGAGTGGAGTTCTCAGGAGAAAATTGTTTCATGGTTAAGGACTCTGAGGTTGTGGTCGAAGCTAGCCAGATGATAATATGTTATGATTAAGTCATTGTGGATTTTTAGTGTGTTACTTATCTATTTGTGGGTTATTAGAGTCGATTTAGGGGTCCATTAGTAGGCCTAATTAGGATGTGTATTCTACACCGAGTCGGATTGGTTTGCCCCATAGTGTTATTGTTGAGGGATGTGCCATTAGGTTGTTGCTGAGCTTATTCGTGTTCTAAAATTATCAATGAGTTACTTTTCTATGCTACAAGGAGTTGTTATTCGTTGGTTTTAGGCACACATTGTGCGGTTCTATTGGGGCCTTATAGCAGAATTTGAGCGAGATGCATATTTGGGTATTGCATGATTGTTTGCGTATTGGTTATGTCCTTTCAGTTTTGGGTGGCATTGTGTCATTTGCTTCTCCGTGGTTATGGTCATGCACCTTGGGTACTTGATACCAAATTGAGCTTGGTTATTGATTTTGAGCGTGGTGGCTCGAGGTATCTCATATGGGCTAGTGTTTGGATGGGGTTGTGCATTGGCAGAGTTATGTTGAGATATGATCCTTTGTGCTACATTCATGTGTTATGGTTCTACGGTGTGTGATGGGTTCTTAGTATTGTGTTGTGGTGGTACCCGGTGAGCTTGCGGGATGGTTTCCTTGTTTGAATCATTTTCGTGATTGAGTAACTCTGGATTCTTGTTTATTAGTGCATGGATTGCACAGTTTGTGGCTCTGGGTAGTATTGGTGTTGTGTGTCAGTAGAGTAGTTGGTATTTGATAAGATGAAGTCGTGAAATTCAGGACGGGTGTTATCCGATTTGGTTGCAGTATATTTGGAAAGATAATATTGAAAGTTGGCTTAGAAATTGGCTATAGTTCTTATTGAAGGAGAGAGAGCTCCTTGACTTGTTGGTTTGATGAATGGTTATGAGTTTTTGCATGTTTCTTTCATCATCAGCAGTGCACAAAGGTTTTAGGATGAAGTTTGGTTTGGCATGAGGTTTATTACCGCAATTGGGTTATTTTGGGCAGCTGTTGTGATTGGAAATCATTTCTATGAGTATTTGAGTTAGGCGGTATACCATATGATTAAATCTTGGATTATGGATATGGATCGATAATGCTTGTTCACTTAGACAGAGTGTTGATGCTAGATTCTGATCTTATAAGAGAATTTCGGATGTCATAAAAGATTCTACGGCTTTTGGGCTAGGTTGAATTAAGAAAATCTTAGTTATGTTATGTTAGACCTATTTGTGATAGGGTGACATGGGATCATCCCTGGGTATGTTCATGGCTTTGTTATACAATGGTTTAATGGCTTTGGGTAACGACTCTTTGCACGTTCAAGGACGAACATATGTTTAAGTGAGGGAAAATATAACGACCCGACTGGTCATTTTGAGCATTTGCACGTCGCTTGATAGTTTACGGGCATGAGTAGCTCCATATTATGTATTATGACTTATGTGAATTGTCGGTTTTGGTTTTCAGATTATTCAAAATCGAATTGGAAGAATGGATTTCATTGTTGAAACTTTAAATTGAAAGAGTTGACCAAGTGTGACTTCTTGTGAATTTGACCCCGAAATAGAGTTTTGATTGTTCTGATAGGTCCGGATGATAATTTTTGACTCGGGCGTAGGCTCGAATTTGCTCTGGATGTTTATAGAAGGGTTCGACACAAATTGTCGTAAATTTGAAATTTGAAGGTTTGGAAGTTCAAACGTTTGACCAGAAGTTGACTTTGAGGATATTAGATTCGGTTTTTTGTTACGGGAATTGGAATAGCTTCGTTATGTTATTACGGGACTTGTGTGCAAAATTTGGGTACATTACGGGTTGATTTGATATGTTTCGGCGCGAGTTTTGGAAATTGATAGTTCAAAGTTCATAGATTTTGATTTGTGGCGAGAATCATCGTTTTGATGTTGTTATGTGTGTTTTGAGGCCTCGAGTAGGTCCGTGTTATGTTATGGGACTTGTTGGTATATTTGGACGAGATCCCGCGGGGATCGGGCGTGTTTCAGATTGATTTCAGATCATTTTACTTCATGTTGTTATTTCTTGTTGTTGCTGGTTCTGGTGTGACCGCACCTGTTATGGTCGCAGAAGCGACAAATTAGTCACAGGAGCGGAAATACTGCTGGGATCAAGAGTCCACAGAAGCGGAGATTGCTTCGCATCTACGAAGGCGTAGATGCGGTGAGTTGAGCGCATAAGCGATGTTTGGACACGCACATGCATGTGCGCAGATGCGGGCATTTTACCGAGGTGCGAAGGCAGGCTTCCAGTGTTTCTTCGGAAAAACGTGATTTTGGTCGCAAAAGCGACACCGCATAAGGGCTAATGTGTCGCAGATGCGAAAGTGCTAGGGAGAATGATAAATACAAGGGTTCACGATTTTGGCTTCATTTTAACATATCCAAGCTCGGATTGAGGCAATATTTGAAGCAAATGTCACCATATGAATTGAGGTAAGTGTTTTCTATTCAGTATTGGTTATATTTCATGAATCCATCTTCACTTTTAGCAATTGGTTGATGAATTTAAAGAGGAAATTGAGGGGTTTGGCCAAAGGTTTCACAATGTTAAATTTTGAGTTTTGAACATCGAATTGGAGTCGGATTTGAGTGACACTAGTATTGTTGGACTCGTAATTGAATGAGTTGTCGGATTTTGTAAATATTGTGGGGTTCCTAGGTGCGGGCCGAGGTTGGGCTTTTGACCGGTTTTGGGTTTTGATTAAGGATTCGATCATTATCCTTTGGAATTGCTTCCTTGAGCATTGTTTGATATATTTGAGTTGTTTTTGATTAGTTTCGAGCCTTTCAGAGTACGGAACACGCGGGATGGCATTTTTGGAGCATTGCTTGGCTTGCTCGATATTGGAATTGGCTCGTTCAAGGTAAGTAAGACTTCTAAACTTAGTGCTAAGGGTATGAAACTCCGAAATACATGTTATGTGATTGGGATTGAGGTATCGCACATGCTAGGTGACGGGCGTGTAGGCGTGCACCATGTGAATTGGGACTCTATGGTTTCCATGGCACTGTATAGTGGTCCTATTTTGTTGATATCCGTGTTTTCTCCATGTGATAAAGTAGTTGAGTTGTCAATCATGCTAGATATTATGTTTAGGCTTTATGCCGATATAGTTAGGACCCATAGTGGTCGTTTCTTGTTGTCATTTCACCGATTTCATTGATATTTCGTACTTAGTCATAGTCATGCATTCATATCATATCTCAGTCTCAGTTGTTATTTATTGATACATCATATCATTGTTGTCGCGCTAATTTCATGACATTGTGGGCCCATGAGTGGGAATTGAGAGATTGATGAATGAGTGAGGCCGAGGGCCTAAGCGAGACTGATACTTTGGGATCGGGTTGCACGCCACAACATGTTATATTGATTACATTTGATGGGATCAGGCTGCACGCTGTAGCGATATAGCGCTTGGGCTGAAGGAGCCCCTCCGGAGTCTGCACACACCCCTAGTGAGTGCAATTGATTATATATATGTATATGGATCGGGTTGCACGCTGCGACGAGCCTTATGGATATAAATATATGGATATAGTTGTACACCACAACGAGCCTTATGGCTACATATATATGTAGATCGGTTGCACACCGCAACGAGTATTGTACAATGCTGAGTGATTGAGTATGCTGAGTATGGAGCACGGTAAGAGACAGTGAGATTGAGTGCTCCGAGAGTGTGAGTACATGAATTCATCATTGAGAGGTGCTTCATTTGACATGCGTACTTGAGATACATGCATAGAGATGGATTTTCTTCTGCTACCCGGTTTGGTAACATTCATGATTTTACCTGTATCTTGACATGTAGGCACATAGATGTACTTTCCTCATTCTATCTTAAAATGAACCATTTACCTGTTGAAAGGTTTTTGGGTAAAATTATAGTTTTCAAACTATCTCATATTTTTTTGATGATTTCGGTAAAGGATTTGTGTTTTCGCTGATATATTTGAAAGATGAACTATTTTCGGGAATTACGAATAAGCTGAGCATTTTAAATTCCGAGTTACTTATTTTATTACTTGTAGTGCATTGTTATGAACTGTTGTTGGCTATTGGTGTTGGATCTAACCTCTGTTCTCGCTTGTCACTACTTTCAACCTAAGGTTAGGTTTGTTACTTATTGATTACATGGGGTCGGTTGTACTCTTACTACACCTCTGCACCTCGTGTGCAGATATTGACTGTTGATGTTGTTGTGATCGACGGGAGCTAGAATTGAAGATGTACCTGCATCTCAGTTGTAGCTACCTCTTGTTCATGGTAGCCTTAGATCTATAAAAATCTGTTTATCTACTTTTCAAACAGATGTCGTATTCACTTCATTTCAGTTTTATAAACACTATTCTTAGAAGCTCATGATTTGTACTAACAGTCCTTGGGAAATGTATAAGATTCAGATAGTTCCTTTTGTTTAATTTTCTTATTAATATTATTAGAAATGGATAGTTATTAGTTGGATTACCTAGCGGGTTAGGTAAGGTGCCATCACGACTAGTGGATTTGGGGCCGTGACAATACAAGAGATCAATCTCAACTACTATACTTTCTGAAATACATAACAATAAAAATAAAATAAGAGGGTGACTTCGAGTCCTGCGAACGCCATGGAAGGTATACCTTGAAGTCTCCTCAATAAATTCCAAATGGCTAACTTATGATCAACGTGTTCATAAGTGTAGCAAAAGTACACTGCAATCAGTACCTAGTAAGTATCAAGACTAACCTCGGTGGAGTAGTGACGAGGTACAAGTCACTACACCTACTAGACATAATAACCATTTGCAAAGTATTTATATAAAGCTAACAGAGGAACGAATATCAATAAGAAGCTAAACATGGAAAAAACAACAATATAATGCTAGCATTGGAAAGTATAATAACAAATAGGAACAAGGAGTAAATAGGTGATAACACAACGAAGTAACCAGAAAATAGTTAAAGTACCATTAAAACCAATTAAGGTACCACACCTCATACCCATAAATCACGAATCCAAATTCAATAAATCATATACACATGGAATCGCGTATCCACATTATCAATCACAATCGCACGGACAACTCACGTTCAAATATCAAGTCTCCCGACGTGGTCATATACTCAATATCACAAGCCGCTCGACGTGGTCATGGGTAATTAGTCTGGCAATATCGCGGAGAAAGAAAATATACAATAATGCATGTACATGGTCGATGATCATCATGTATCATACTACTCCTGGACTAGTATAAATGGCATGTTATAGTGTATGCATGTGTAAGTGTACTATCACATCTCAAGTCAACAAGTAAATAACAATGAGAGAACTAAGGGTCCACCAAACTGGATAGAGAACCAGGTTCTCTATAGTTCCCACAGCACACATAAATAAAAAACATACAATATTTACGTGGAAAACTCTGACGGGATTAAAAAACACGACCTACCCTAGTAGGATTCCAACTTCACTAACTGAGCAAGCTTCAGATTACAATCTTGAAATTACACTCTTAATCCCTTACCTCTGACAATAACTCTATTGTAAGCCCTTTGTAATAACTCTATTATAAAGCTACACATTTGATTAACTCTAGTCAAATAACCAAAAGCAATAATGATTTAAATGATGTCCTACTAAATGCTTCTAAAAATATGTGTAGGAGTTACAGGTAAATAACCTAAGACTAAGAGAGAAAAATACTAAAGCACACAATAAATATTCAATGTTGGGATCTGGCCCTTTGTTTTGCAGCCGTCTTTGTTCATCAATGCACTAGAAGAAAAACAGAGTCGACTGCACACTTGAGAGAATGTATGTTTTTTAATTGCAAGTGTTATGTCAAAACCATGTAACATGTTGTATATGTATGAGATATCATGAGAGTGGCTACAAGGGCATTTCAATCTCTAGCAAATTGAAACTGTGTTGTTGTACTGTTGCAAGTACAATGCAGCAACTTTAACAAATGTAGAGTTGACTTGTATGACGACCTTGGGACTTGATCCTATCTATTCCTTGTGCATTTTCCTTGATAATAAAGCTTAGAACACAGGGTATGTTTCAGTGAGCACAAGGGACCTGATTATATCGGGTTCCTATTTGGTCCTTTCATGAAGTTTGACAAATCATCAAAACCATACTTGCATAACTTATCAATTTCCCCCTTTTTTATAATGACAAACTTAAAATTGATATTCTTTTTTGAGAACAAAATTTCCAGATGTTCTCCCTATGAATCAGATACCTTCCCCTAGAGAACAAGTTTCCTCCCCTTCAATTGTCTTCCCCATCATTAAAAGAATTAGCCAAGCATATGCAAAAAGATGTCCAACAACATTAACTCATGCCACATGTGTGTACACAACATAACCAAAAATAGAACACAAGAGTATAACATTGCATAAAATATGCAGCCATGCTATTATTTTATAAAAGGGAAAGAAAACGTAGGAGTACCAATACCATAGTCACACAAATATTACGAATGAAAAACCTAAAGTACCATAGTCATTATTGAGGATATCAACAAAAGGACAGGATTAGGAGAGGACTGGGAAAAGGTGCCAAATAGGGGACATTAGATGGGGAACATGAAGGATTAGGGAGGATGTGCCTTGATGAGACTATCCATTCGAGCATTAGCAGCCTTTTGATCATTGATTAGCTGCTCTTTCATGTTCTCTACTTGTTTCCTCAACTTAGCATTTTCAGCCTTCAAACGGGAAATCTCTTCACCCTGAACATTGCTGGGCTAGGTTCCTTGCTGGCATGAGTAAGTTCAGACTCCAAAATGACATTTTGTGCTTTCAGACACTTAATCTCTGAATTGACAGCCTCCTGAGCATCTATCAGCTGAGAGATAGGGGAGTTTCTTCCTACTCCTTCTTTCTTCACCACACACGCACACTCTTCCAAAGTATTCATAGTGAACATTTTCTTTCTTGTCCCCACATATTCTTTTCCCAAAGGAACCTTAAGGTGTTCAAAGACTTTGGTAAGGAGAAACCCATAGGGGAGACAATGATTTCCATCCTTGAAATCTTCCACCTTTAGCATATGTTCAATCATAAACCCAGGCAGACTGGTGGAAGATAAAGAGACCAGTTCTTCCAGAAGAACCAAGTCCGCAATGGAGGTGATATACCTTCTTTCTGCCCTAGGTAGCAGCACCTTGTTCACCAACTCAAACATCAATTGGTATTCTGGTAGAAGTGCCTTTTTGTGCATTCCCCTGTCTGAATAGATTGCTTTTTGATAATCAACTTCTTATAGACAGGGGAACCAGTTCCCTTCACTGTCTTCAATACATCAGTAGGTACTCAAGACTCTCACCCAACAGGTCCTCATCCATAACAAAGTCCTTTCCATTCACCTTCAAACAAACTGTGTCCTCATCTACCACAAACAAGTCAACATAGAAGCTTCTCATCTCATCTTCATAAAAGTTTGTACTTTTTACTTCAAAGAGATGGGTCCACTTCTGGAATTCTACAATTTCTACAACCTGTTTTATGCTTGGTTATTCAAGAAGCTCCGAATCAAAGACTCGACCCCACAAACCCTGTTGCTTCTTCAGATTTGCCCTCCTCTCTAACTCAAATAATTGAACCCTTGGCCTTTTGGAGTGTCATGCCTTGACCTCGAGAAGCGCGACTGGCGCTCAACTGAGATACCCCGCTTAAGAAATCCTGCTTGATGCCTTTTACCCTACCTTGCCCATTAACAAAATAAGAATAAGTACAAGTGAATGACATGAGAAGAGTCAAGGGTTTCATAATCTTTTCCATTACTAAAGGATATTCACTTATGATTTTCAAAATATTACAAGTTAATAGATATGATGAAAAGCATGTTTGCGCAAATACGAACACTTATCAATTCAACTCCCAACATCAAACATCACTCACAACCTGTCTACGGAGCCTCTAAGTACAACAGAAGTGAAGAATGGGTGTGCCGGCGACAAGGCCCCGGCTATACCTCAAGGCACAAAATACAACGTCAAATGACATAAATACCAGGATAAAGTAAAGCTCACCAAAACCAACTTAATGGAGAGTGACTGCTAACGAGGACCAAAATTGCCTGTTGACGAACCACCTGTATCCATGAATATGTAGCACCCTAGAAAAAGGAGGTTAGTACATATGGGATAATACTAGTATGTAAAGCTATTTAACCACTTTAATAGAGTGCTAATAGAAGAAAAGGGAAAATCATAAAATAGCAAGTCACAATTACTAATATCCAAATGCCCAATTAAACATAACAACTTTCAAAATACGAAAACAATATATATATTTTTGGTTGGGAGATCATTAGCACCGACATACAACCATGTTTTTAGCACGGAGTCTGATCACGCCCAATCGGCTAGGCTATCTCCCTACAAACAATGTAGTTTGACATGTAGTGTGAAAAAAAGGTGTTAGCAAAAGTAGTATCACCATGTTCTCAACATGGAATCTAATATCCATCCGAGCGACTAGGTTGTCTTTTCACATATGCCGTGTGAGTCTACATTAAAATCCAAGGCTATCAACAATCTCTTTCGAAGGGGAGTAATCACAATCACAATAATGTTTCAATCTCATCCCAAATAAGGGGAATAATCACAATCCATTTCTACACCGGCACTTATAATTTCGGGTGTGGGCCTTATGACCTACCCTTCTGCGGTTTGCTAATGATACTCCCACACACATTTGTTTGCACATAAGGTAAACAAAAGTACAAAAATATGTTATATTCACCTCATTATCTTTCACACTATGAATACCTTCATTAGTACTTTCAACCGTTCACAACGTCATTATTTTCTTAGCTCTCTTGGCCATACTTATGATTCTTCATTCATGGCACGTTGGCCGTATTTCATATTCCACATTTTCATTTCTTTACTTTCATGGATCATCATCATAAATATCAACAAATAGAATTTCCTGAAAATTACAACTTTAGATTTATGAGCAGTGAAGACTTTAAACACAATGGATTTCTTTCCAAGAAATGGAGTAATGTCACGACCCAAAACCTATTGGTTGTGATGGCACCGGACACCACCGTCAGGCAAGCCAACCCCTTAATCAGTTGAAATACCTTCCTGTTTAACAATTTCGAAATCGTTGCCTTTATTGCATTTCATAATCTATCATGCCCCGAAATCCCACCTTCGGGCCATGACTGCGTCTAACGTTGAACCCACTAGACAAGCCAATAATTGAACTAAATGAAATTCATTAACAACTAACACAGATAAGATAACTAAAGCATCGATGGTCAACAACATGAAAATTAACAAATAGCCAAAAATAACATAGCCGTTTCGAAGTAAAACCCGTATACAAATACCAGAACTGATGTCACATACTCACGAACTGTCTAAGAGATTACTACAAACAAAAGGTTTGAAAATAAGTACATAGGACTGTCTTTGGAATATAAAGTAAGACTGAACTGAAAGTGAAGAGTAGAAGGTGACGCCAAGGCCCACGAACGTCTGCGGGTCTACCTTGATGTCCCTGAATGCGCTGAGTGAAGCTCCGACCCTCTGTGATCACTGGGTCCGGCTGCGTAGTCTACACAACATAAAGAAGTGCAAGTGTAGCATCAGTACAACCGACCCCATGTACTGAGTAAGTGCCAAGCCTAACCTCGGCGAAGTAGTGACGAGGATAGGACCGACAACAATATATGTACCTGTGCAATTCTATATAATAACAGGAGAATATCGACGAAAATAAGAAAGTAAGACAGTTACGGGGAGAACATGCTGGGGGTAAAAGGGCAACAAAAATGCTAGTACGGTAGGACAGGATAATCACTGAAAAGTAAAGATAAAGGCAGGAATTTAACTTCTCAAACAGATAATGAACAACAAAAAAAGGCACGGCATGTCCCCTCGTGCATAACCTCACAATCACTCGGCACGGAATGTCCCCTCGTGCATAACCTCACAATCACTCGGCACGGAATGTCCCCTCGTGCATATATAATAACACTCGGTCAACACGGCATGTCCCCTCGTGTGATAAGAAACAAACAAAGCAACAATATAATGTGAAAGTCAACATTAAGAGGTCTCAAGTGTATGGAAAATACCTAATAAAATTTCTATTATCCCGGCAAAGAGAAATCATCAATTTACAACATCAACAAATGCCCGACAAGGGTCTCAGCTATAACCAACCTCGCATCAGAAATACAATTTCAACAATGTAAGCCTCAACTGAAGCAAATAACTCAATAACCTCCACATCATGAAACAACATCAAGGTATCACTTTTAATTCACCAATTACTCATAATGCGGAGAATAATAAGAACACAGTAAGTTTCACCACAATTGAATCACGGGCATGCTTGACCGCAACGCATAGGCACTCGTCACCACGCCTATACATTGGACATGAGTTACACATAGCAAATAAGACTCTATACCTAATCCCTCAAGCTGAGGTTAAGCCAAACACTTACCTCGGCTCCAAAGAAAATGCAAGTCAAGCTTCAATCACAGCCTTTCCTCTCGAATCCAACTCTGAATTGGGAATATCTAGACATAATGGATTTATTAACATCAATAAGTACTCAATAAACAAATTCCCAAGTCAAGTTATACATTTTCTGCTATTTCTCCGAAAATACTAAAATCCGACCCCGGGCCCACACGTTCAGATTTTCGAAAATTCACGAAGGAATCAATTACCCGGAGTCTAAGGATCGAAGTTATGTAATTTATATAAGGATTCATGGTCTAACATGGAAAAATCACGAAATTCTCAAGAACCCTAAAGTTACTAACTAATTCCATGATCTTTAGATGATTTAGTAGTGAGTTAAACTAGGAATTAAGGTTAAAATTAGAAGTTTATGGGGTTTTAACTTACCTCTTATAGTGGGTGGTCGTGGAAGGTGTTGCCCAAGCTTGGAGGCTCTCTAATGGAGGTTGAAGATGGATGAAATGAGAAAAACCCAAAATTTTGGGCATTTAAGAGGGGCTGCCAACAGGGGTTTCCGCACCTGCGACCATAAGACCGCAGGTGCGGTCTCGCACCTGCGAGGGAAATGATCGCCCCTGCGGAAGAAGGGCCTGGGACCCTGGGCTCGTACCTGCAGAGTTGGGAGCCGCACCAGCGGTCCCGCTCCTGCGGAGGAAGGGCCGCGCCTGCGATGGAAGTCGCACCAGCGAAGGCTGGACCGCACCTACAGTCACGTGCTTGCGGCCTGGGTCTCGCACCTGCGGACTTTGGGCAAGAGGGATGGGGATCACACTTGCGAGGCTGGACCGCTGGGGCGGTCCCGCACCTGCGGTCACACCAGCTGCTGTGCACCAGCAGTGATTTTTTTGCTAGTTTTTGGCCTCGTGCGGCGTCCGGGAGGCACCTGGGCCCACCCGAGCCCTCGTCCAAAAATACCAGCAAGTCCCATATCATTAAACGAACTTGCTCGAGCTCACGGAACACTCAATACCAACCTAAAACTCAGAATCACCCTCCAAAACCCCTAAATTCAACACTTAAGAACTTGAAATTCTAAGATTCTATAACGATGCGCCGGACCGACCCACACAACTCGGAACGACTTCAAATTTTGCAGACAAGTTATAAATGACACAACGGAACTATTCCCCGTCTCGTAATTTCAATCGGACCTCGGGAACATAAAATTACCTTTCAAGCCAAATTTCAAATTCTTCAAAAACCTTAAAACTTCATTAACTCCAGTTTTCCTCATTTTGATTCGAAACCAATCAAATCAAGTTCGTTTCACACTAGATTGCACAGATAGGACAAATAACATATAATAAACTTGTCCCGCGCTTCGGAACCGTAATACGGTCCTGGTAACGCGGTTTTCACATAAATATTCATTTTCAAATTCCTTTATTATTTTCAGAAACACCTTTCTTTAAAAATTCATTTCTCGGGCTTGGGACCTCGGAATTTGATTCCGGGTATACGCCCAAGTCCCATATTTTCCTACGGACCCTCCTGGACCGTCACATCACGGGTCCGGGTCCGTGTACCAAAAATGTTGACCAAAGTCAACTTTATTCAATTATTCAATTCAAAAATCCCATTTTTATCAAATTTTCAATATAAAGACTTCCCGGCTACACGCCCGAGCCACGCACGCATATCGAGGTGAGATCAACGGAGGCTTTCGGAACCTCGGAACATAGATATAGCTAAAATTACTTAGGATGACCATTTGGGTCATCACATAATCAAATAAATTATATTTTTTTTAAATTAAACACGACAGAAAATCCATTTAATTCAATAAAACAAGACTCAACACATCCCCAGAACCTGGTAACACAAGTACATGAGCAGTTTCTAAGAATTTATACAATTATAAAACTCTTGTCTGAGAAATAAATGGGACAAAGGCAATAGAGATACAATGTAAAGGTATAGAAAGAAGGAGACTCTGTCAACTGCGGAACGCCTCTGGATGAATGCAGCCCGAGTAAGTCTCCAAATCAATCGCTGAAGTATGAAGATACATGTGCAACAAAATGCACAGAAAGCGTAGTATGAGTACATATATATGTACCCAGTGAGTATCCTGTCTAAACTCGAAGGAGTAGTGACGAGAGGTCGACTAGATACTCACTAAGGTCCAGCAATATAATATAAAAAGAGATATGGCTAAAGCAGTAGGCATGTGAAGCAGAAATCAACAAGTACATAAGCAAATAATGTAATCCAAGTAACAACTAAAAATGAACTGCACATGCCAAATCCTCCGTTTACACAATACCTGTCAATCCCACTATAAGTGACTCAGACTTAAGTGATAATACAATACTAGAACAAGACAACCGGCCGGAGTCCTAAGGGTGGTCATAAGGACTGAGGTCATAAGCTACCCACGATCGCGAATCATACCTGCGACTCGTGTGCTGATTCGATAATGATAAGCTCCCCACAATCGCGCATCATACCTGAGACTCGTGTGCTGACTCGATAATAATAAGCTACCCACGATCGCGAATCTTACCTACGACTGGTGTGCTGACTCGATAATGATAAGCCCACCACGATCGTGAATTTTACCTACGACTCGTGTGCTAACTCGATAATGATATGCTACCCATGATCGCGAATCTTACCTGCGACTTGTGTGCTGACTCGATAATGATAAGCTACCCACGATCGCGAATCTTACCTGCGACTCGTGTGCTGACTCGATAATGATATGCTCCCCACGATCGCAAATCTTACCTGCGACTCGTGTGCTGACTCGATAATGACAAGTGCATATTCATATATGTAGGTTTATATGTGTACCGACTCAACAGTTAACCCAACAGGACCATTCCAATACAACTGTAGCCAACTGGGATTGAATTTATAATATTTCACCTTTCTATTTCATCTCAACAACAATCACAACTTAAATTACATACAAAGTACAAATAAGGCACATAAAGGCATGCTCGTGAGTCCTAAAGCTACCCGACATAGACATATAGTCGCCACGTACGGACTCTCGTCACTTGGTACGTACGCGGACCCCACAACATGTATACATAACAAATAAGGAACCTATGGGGACATTTTCCCCTAACAAGGTTGGAAAGGAGACTCACCTCGCTCCGAAGATTCATCACCGGCTTCCAAGCCTCTACGACGACTTCAATGGATGGGAAACGCTCCCAAACTATCCAAATAACGATAATTCAATGAAAATATACTCAATAGATCATAACAAATTCAAATTACAAAGCTCCTCAGCCCGACTCAATGGAATGACCAAAATTCCCTCGGTCCCACGTGCCCGGACATCAAAATTTCTTGAAGAAAATCTCTACCCGAAGCTTTAATAATTCAATTACACAATTTACTCCAAAATTTATGCTCAATTCGTGACATAAATCACATTTATCAAATTCTAGGTTTCTTCCTAAATCCCAATTTTTTCCCCACAATTTTTCATGTTTAATCTCATGTATAAACCTTGAATTAACTTGGAAATGAGAAGGAACAACTTACCTCTTGATTCTTGATCAAAATCACCCTTTGAAATCCTCCAAAATCGCCCCAACCAAGTGAAGAAATGAAGAAAAATGAGCGAAACCCGCTAAAATATCATTCTGCCCAGGTATTTACTCATCGCGATCGCGGTGAACAATTTTCCAGCCCAAATTTTGCTCTTCGCGATCGTGGAGAACAATTGCCCAGCCTGCCCGGGCAGCCTCTAGTAGAATAGTCATAACCTTTTGCACACAACTCCAAATGAAAAATGGTTAAATGTTCTGAAAACTAGACTCAAAGATATACAACCTCCATCTGTTGGCCATCTCCCAATTCTTTATAGGTTTCTAGATATAATCTGGCAAAGTCATCCCATGGGCAACACAACTTTCTTCTTCATCTTTTCGGACACCCTGTAGTGTAACAGACATATCTCTTTGTACACAAATGCAAAGCATGAATGGTTTACTTTTCTAGACACTATACACAAAGGGATACAACTTTCATTTTTATACCATCTTACAATTCCTTATAGATTGTGAGATATGAGCCTCCGAAGTCGAGTCAGTGCAGCAGAACATTTACTCTATGCGATCGCGATTCACTGGCCTGTTTCTCACATTTTACTCACCGCGATCGCGACCAGTTCCCCGCGATCGCGTAGAACACTGCTGTAGCCAAAAACCAGCAGTTATAAATGGCCTAGAAATGGTCCGAAACCACCCCGAAACTCACCCGAGCCCCTCGGGACCCCGTCCGAACGTACCAACTGGTCTGGAAACATATCACGGACTTAGTCGAGGCCTCAAATCACATCAAACAACGCCGAGAACACGAATCGTGCAAGAATTCAACTTTATGAACTTTGAAATTTCTAACATTCACATTCGATGCCTAAACCTATCAAATCACGTCCGATTGACCCCAAATTTTGCACACAAGTCACATTTGACATTACTGACCTGCTCCAACTTTCGGAATCGCATTCCGACCCCGATATAAAATTTCCACTTCCGGTCGGATTTTCTCGAAAACCTTCAAATTTCTATCTTTAGCCAAATGGCTTCAAGATGACCTCCAGACATCCGAATTCACTTCCGATCGCGCTCCCAACTCCAGAATCACCATACGAAGCTATTCCCTGACTCGGAATCCCAAACGGACGTCAATGTGATTGAAATGCGCTTCAAGACAAACTTAGGAAATTTCTTCAAAAATGCTGATTTCCACAATATACGCCGAAACGCTCCCGGGTTATCCAAAACCCGATCCGGACATACGCCCAAGTCCGAAATCATCATACGAACCTGCTGGAACCTTCAGATCCTGAATCCGAGGTCGTTCACTCCAAACCCCAGTCTTACTCAATTTCTTCAACTTAAGGCTTCTGAAATGAGAATTTTCCTTTCAATTTAACTCCGAACCTCCTGAATTTCAACTCTGACCATACACACAAGTCACAATACCCGACTGCTGAACAACGCGCTAGATCTCAAAATGACCGGTCGGGTCATTACATTCTCCCCGACTTAAACAGACGTTCGTCCTCGAACATGCCATGAACTGCCCCAGAATTATCTGAAATCACTGACCGACACCCAGTGCACATGCTCGTGCTGCCACAGCCCAGTTGAGCACATTAGCTTGATAAAATTTGAAGAGATTCCCTTTTATCCATATAATAAACTCAGTCCCTAGTTCCAACACTTAAAATTCTCTGCCATGCCTGTTTCTAATATGTGAACACCACGTCAACTACCACACGAGGCATCAGAACACAACTGCGTATCTTTGCTGAATCAGCACCATACACCGCATAATCCATCATCTGACCACAATGACGCTCCCTGAACCTTAATAGCCAAGACTCTGCGAATATGATGCTCTCAATGCACTTTATAAGGTATATACAAACATCCTGCTGTAATGCTGATGATACCACTACCACGGAGGAGATGTGTAGAAAATTCATAACCATCTGCAGAGTTAACCACACGTTGAAATCTTTTCTCTAAGCTTAGATCATCATCTCATTGCAAACCAATAATGACAGTTGCCTTGTAATATACTTGCACAATCTTATCACGCCGATTCCGCCTTTACAAATCTCGTCTCACCTAGTATGAACCGCTCAGATAACCGATCACCCCAAACACGGCCAGAAGCTTCACACATGATGCCGCCACGTGCCAATAGGCCATAATTCGAACATGACACATAAGGACAATAACATCATGAAGGGACTACTCGACTCATGCTATAAATATGAACTTTTCTCAGAAAATAGGAAGTAAAACACAAGAATAATCATTATAGGAGTCTTTCTCCACATCACACTGTTGCGGCTCGCAACCCGATCCAAATAACATACCCGTGGCGGCGTGCCACCCGATCCCATCATAGATTCACATAAGGAGATATACACGGAGCTGAATTGCTCACTATTACAAATTACTGAATACCGATCACAAGCCCGCTAATTGCACAATACCATTATGGGGAGACTGATAGAGCCATGTGCTAAAAAACTTGAGCACAACTGGGGTGCGATATATAATCTGAATCTCAAGAGCCATCCTGCACATATAACCTCATCACTACGCGGAATCTTGACACATAAGAAATTATCAAGCCGTTTCACAACCCACACGGCACAATCATAATATACCTGAATCAGCGAAGACGAAACAACATCTGGTATTCCAACACCCCTCCTTGAGGAGTGTTATATTGAAATGAACACATCTAACTTGCATGAAGCCCATCATCTTGTTTAAATCCATTCATTCACTTCAAACCGATTCTGCTCGCACAGAACTAGGCTGATAGCCTTACTGGGTCCCTAATAACCCACCTTTTTCTCATAACACACAAGAGCAACTATCATAGCAGGGTCAAACACCCCACAATTCGCAACTAACTGGATCGAACTCCTTTAAGGCATATATTCTCAAATAAGCAATATTATACTTCCTTATACTTAGTCTAAATCTGCAATCAATCAGGTGACTACAAGTCACGCTTACACAATCTTCCCGTGGTCACACTCCCATGACTTTCCACTCAAGGCAACAGGTATGCACATCCATACCACCGACCATCCTAAGGCTGTAAAACAATTCAAGGACCCGTAACCAGGATACAAAGCCTCTTTCACCAAACATCGAACTCAGATGACACTGAAGACAACATCAACTTATTCTAGACATTCAAATCCCCTGTTCTTGCTCCCCTGAGCTCATGAAATCCTTGTTAACATCGAACCGCAATCTCGATTCTTACTTCCAGTTACATACCGCTTATTGCACATAACATGCCAATATTGAATAACATAGGAAGTTCCATCATAACTCCTGAACCACTAATAGTGTGAACACTTCATCACATATAGAAACCTTTTACTTGCTTCAATTCATGAGAACCATAACAACACACAAGTGATCTCTCACAATCACAATACATGCCAATCCTTAAGTACTGGTCTGAACCACCATAACCCTTTCGGGACCCGCCTACACCTGACAGGCCATATCACTTGAATACTTCCAACTGAAATCTATTACGACGGCCGACATGCCCCACACATATCTCCACAGACTGTACACGTACTCAATCATGCCGAAGGAACTGATCACTGTCGTACTTGTGCCATTTCAACCATGGCTAACCAATCTATCTTCTTTTAATTATCTTTAGTTGCCTCAAAGGTAATAGTAACTTCCTTCAACTCATAGAAGCTCAACCCTCACTCATCCCGAGTGACCTTGATTCACGAGACCATGCTGCCTAAATTCCGCAACCCGTCTCACAACCTCCTGATAATCTTTCTACAACTCGGAGTCTATTTCTCTCACTCCTCCGATACTATTCTGCATGCTGAAAGTAACATAGAACACTTCAATCATCTTTCCCTTCTCTCAGGAATTACGCTGCAAAAGCCCGATTCTTAATCATATTACTGCTTGAAACCTTTAAACACAGCATTCCTAATCCTCCGAATTTACTAGGATCACTGCTGCGAGTCACCCACTCTGACTGGCCCCGAATACGATCAACTCCAAAGCTCTTCTAGCACCTGAACATCCTTTCAATGGAATACGTGACTGAGTCACTGCCCTTACAACTTGACGATATGCCGACGAATCCGCAACCCTATGAGAACAAGATCCTACAACCGAACTGCAAGAGGTGGGACTCCCCTACTTAGCCCGAAGCTACTCGTTACCTCACTCTAGACCCATGCTGGAATCCTTCCTCCCTTGCTAGCATGATCTTGCTCAACCAATCCGCCAGCCCTTCTGAATTTTTCCTATTAGCATTCCCCAAATACCCAAAAATCCCTAGCATCATTCGCACATTTTGTCTCCTATCGAATCGTCGCTATGATTCCTTACAGAGAACTAACTAACCATACCACCGCTAACCTATACCCAGAAAAACCCACTAACCTATTCCTAGGAATACCTGCTAACCTATACCTAGAAATAATACACCTACAGAAATCACCAACTGACACCGTCCAACAATATTGCGTTACACACCCTTTACGACATCAATACCCCACCCTAAGCCTGTTCTCATTCACCAACCTTGCCTGCCTACCCACTCCTCCTGGACATCTACTAACTGCTCCACCACATCTTCCGATCCACTATAGCTCTCCAATCACTCCAACTTTCCCTTAAGATAGGCAGATGTCCTACCATTGACCTCATGCTACGCCGACACTCTTCCACTTGTTAAACTCTTTCCTTTAAGCAACTACCGACTTCCGTTCCTTCCACCTGGCCTTTCAGAAATTTAGCTTCCATCTGACACGTCTCTCGTGACTTCCTTCCCCACATGCTTCTCGCTGCGACCTCAATGCAAGATCATTTCTCGTAGCTCTTAAACCCGCAGATCACCACTACTTCAGACTCATCAAAGATCATCTTCCTCGAGCTATCTTCCTAGAAGTAACTATTATATTCTGAACCACAACACACCACGATCTCCGACATCCGTTCCTTCCATACTGCTTCACAACACTTCAACCCAATGCAACTGAAGAACCATAACACCGACGAACTTAACGCATCCCATTCGATCAATGACGACAATATTACATCACGGGTGAGTATTCCAACTCACTCAAAACCACAAAATCTTGCTACTTTATTATCCCAATCGGAACATTTCATAGTCCAGATTCCTTTCCTTCGCCGGAACTAAAATACTGAAATCTCAAAATCGCCCCATAAGAAGACCTCCCTTCAAGCCATTCATCACCCCAACACACGGGCAATCATTCTATCAACATATCAACACCGCGCGATAACCAATCGAAAACACCATAACAATCTGAGCACAGCCTCAAAGTTCTCAGAAACACAGCCACTGAACTGAAGCAACGTAATATTCTTCTTGCAGGGCAACAATAACAGCCCCAAACGACTACACACGGAAGACTTCACGCACCATATTTGCAATATCATCACAACTCCTCAAATTCCATATTAATAACAAGCGCTTCACGACGCGTAAGATTGAGTAGGAGGAAACATAGGCATAAGCCTCAAAGGAATCAAATCGCACGATGAGGAACCAAGAAGGGAAGTACTCCTAACATCCCTGTAGCCTCTCGAAGATAAGTACAGACGTCTCCGTACCGATCTGCAAGACTCTACTAGACTTGCTCATAACTCGTGAAACCTAGGGGAACCTAGAGCTCTGATACCACGTTGTCACGACCCAAAACCTATGCGTTGTGATGGCGTCGGACACCACCGTCAGGCAAGCCAACCCCTTATTTAGTTGAAATACCTTCCTGTTTAACAATTTTGAAATCGTTGCCTTTATTGCATTTCATAATCAAATAAATAAATTTTTTGTAAATTAAACACGACAGAAAATCTATTTTATTCAATAAAACAAGACTCAACACATCCCCAGAACCCGGTGACACAAGTACATGAGCAGTTTCTAAGAATTTATACAATTATACAACTCTTGTCCGAGAAATAAATGGGACAAAGGAAATAGAGATACAATGTAAAGATATAGAAAGAAGGAGACTCTGTCAACTACGGAATGCCTCCGGATGAATGCAGCCCGAGTAAGTCTGCAAATCAATCGCTAAACTATGAAGATACCTGTGCAACAAAATGCACAGAAAGCGTAGTATGAGTACATATATATGTACCCAGTGAGTATCCCGTCTAAACTCGAAGGAAGAGTGACGAGAGGTCGACTAGATACTCACTAAGGTCCAGCAATATAATATAAAAAGAGATATGGCTAACGCAGTAGGGATGTGAAGCAGAAATCAACAAGTACATAAGCAAATAATGTAATCCAAGTAACAACTGAAAATTAACTGCAAGTGCCAAATCCTCCATTTACACAATACTTGTCAATCCCACTATAATGACTCAGACTCAAGTGATAATACAATACCAGAACAAGAAAACCGGCCAGAGTCATAAGGGTGGTCATAAGGACTGAGGTCATAAGGTACCCACGATCGCGAATCATACATGCGACTCGTGTGCTGACTCGATAATGATAAGCTCCCCACAATCGCGCATCATACATGTGACTCGTGTGCTGACTCGATAATAATAAGCTACCCACGATCGCGAATCTTACCTGCGACTCGTGTGCTGACTCGATAATGATAAGTGTATATTCATATATATAGGTTTATATGTGTACCGACTCAACAGTTAACCCAACAGGACCGTTCCAATACCACAGTAGCCAACTGGGAATGAATTCATAATATTTCACATTTCCATGTCATCTCAACAACAATCACAACTTACATTACATACAAAGTACAAATAAGGAACATAAAGGCATGCTCGTGAGCCTTAAAGCTACCCGACATAGATATATAGTCGCCACGTACGGACTCTCATCACTTGGTACGTACGCGGACCCCAAAACATGTATACATAACAAATAAGGAACATATGGGGACATTTCCCCCTTACAAGGTTGGAAAGGAGACTCACCTCGCTCCGAAGATTCATCACCGGCTTCCAAGCCTCTACGACGACTTCAATGGATGGGCAACGCTCCCAAACTATCCAAATAACGATAATTCAATGAAAATATACTCAATAGATCATAACAAATTCAAATTACAAAGTTCCTCAGCCCGACTCAATGGAATGACCAAAATTCCCACGGTCCCACGTGCCCGAACCTCGAAATTTCTTGAAGAAAATTTCTACCCGAAGCTTTAATAATTCAATTACACAATTTGCTCCAAAATTTATGCTCAATTCGTGACAGAAATCACATTTATCAAATTCTAGGTTTCTTCCAAAATCCCAATTTTTTCCCATAGTTTTTCATGTTTAATCTCATGTATAAACCTTAAATTAACTTGGAAATGAAAAGGAACCACTTACCTCTTGATGCTTGATAAAAATAACCCTTTGAAATCCTCCAAAATCGCCCCAACCAAGTGAAGAAATGAAGAAAAATGAGCTAAACCCGCTAAAATATCATTTTGCCCAAGTATTTACTCATCGCGATCGCGAAAAATGCTTCACGATCGCGGAGAACAATTTTCCAGCCCAAAATTTGCTCTTGCGATCGCGGAAAGAGCTTCGCGATCGCGGAGAACAATTGCCTTGCCTACCCGAGCAGCCTCCAGTAGAATAGTCATAACCTTTTGCACACAACTCCAAATGACAAATGATTAAATGTTCTCAAAACTAGACTCAGATATCTACAACTTTCATGTGTTGGTTATCTCCCAATTCCCTATAGGTTTCTAGATATAATTTGGCAAAGTCAGCCCATGGGCAACACAACTTTCTTCTTCATCTTCCTGGACACCCTGTAGTGTAACAGCCATATCGATTTGTACACAAATCCAAATCATGAACGGTTTACTTTTCCAGAAACTAGACACACAGGGATACAACTTTTATTTTAATACCATCTCAAAATTCCTTATGGATTGTGAGATATGAGCCTCCGAAGTTGAGTCAGTGCAGCAGAACATTTACTCTATGTGATCGCGAAAGGCTTTCCGCGATTGCGATTCACTGGCCCATTTCTCACATTTCACTCACCGCGATCGCGACCAATTCCACGTGATCGCGTAGAAACTGCTGTAGCCAAAAACCAGCAGTTATAAATGCCCTAGAAATGGTCAGACACCACCCCGAAACTCACCCGAGCCCCTCGGGACCCCGTCCGAACGTACCAACAAGTCTGGAAACATATCACGGACTTAGTCGAGGCCTCAAATCACATCAAACAATACCGAGAACACGAATCGTGCAATAATTCAACTTTATGAACTTTGAAATTTCTAACTTTCACATCCGATGCCTAAACCTAACAAATGACATCCGATTGCCCCCAGATTTTGCACACAAGTCACATTCGACATTACGGACCTGCTCCAATTTTCGGAAACGCATTCCGACCCCGATATCAAATTTCCACTTCCGGTCGGATTTTCTAAAAAACCTTCAAATTTCTATCTTTAGCCAAATGGCTTCAAGATGACCTCCGGACATCCGAATTCACTTCCGATCGCGCTCCCAACTCCAGAATCACCATACAGAGCTATTTCCAGACTCGGAATCCCAAACGGACGTCAATGTCATTGAAATGCGCTTCAAGCTAAACTTAGGGAATTTCTTTAAAAATGATGATTTCCACAATATACGCCGGAACGCTCCTGGGTTATCCAAAATCCAATCCTGACATACGCCCAAGTCCGAAATCATCATACGAACCTGCTGGAACCTTCAGATCCTGAATCCGAGGTCGTTTACTCCAAACCCCAGTCTTACTCAATTTCTTCAACTTAAGGCTTCTAAAATGTGAATTTTCCTTTCAATTTAACTCCGAACCTCCTGAATTGTAACTCTGACAAAACACACAATTTACAATACCCGAAATGAAGTTGTTCATGACTCCCAACTGCTGAACGACGTGCTGGATCTCAAAACGACCGGTCGGGTCGTTACAAGTAAAATGATTGGTAATCAAAGCACAAGCTAAAATCATGAATATGT
Organism: Nicotiana undulata; assembly: GCA_005239495.1. Classification (NCBI taxonomy): domain Eukaryota; kingdom Viridiplantae; phylum Streptophyta; class Magnoliopsida; order Solanales; family Solanaceae; genus Nicotiana; species Nicotiana undulata. The sequence goes on from ML267241.1 coordinate 73,360, forward strand.
AACACATCATTTGTTCATGAAATAATTTTTCCCAAAAAGGGCTACACACAATTTCAACTCATGAAGAAATAAGATCCCAGACACATTGGAAATACTTACAGTGCATAATATTAGTTAAAACATCCACATTTGGGTATAACTTGGGTGCATAAGCTCTCTTAGGCAAATCTATTTTCGAAGTAAGTTTGGAACAGTTGAATCAAGGCCTATTTCATAACCTTTCTCACATCATTTAATCTCCTCGGCACAATTGACCACAAATATAACTTCTAGTATTGTCACGTTGGCCACACTTTATTTCTCCAACCCACTTATTTCACTTTCAAGCATCCTTATAAATTATAAACATCAAGACATTTCTGCTTGAGACTTTAAATACACATTTGAGCAACTAACCAAATTAAGGATCTTAGGAACATGTTATTTCTTGTACATTTCAACATAGTAGTTTTTATTAGAATCACATTTCCAAATAATAGCATATTAACACACTAACACCCCGAAAGTTTTTTAAAGTACATAAGCACTATTAAGAAAGTCGATGTATGCTAATTATATCATTTTGTGCCGACGAGGAATGTTAATATGATCGATATCAATTGGATATTATAATAAGTGTACGAGACATATTATATGTGATGTGGGGTCTAAGGAGAGTCCTAAGTCTAAGTCAAGTTGGAAAGTTTCATGATAGACTAAAGTTTCAAATGAGTGCGCACAAGACCAAACTTTGGACAATCATATCCACATATATATATAATGATTTATGTGATGAAAAACCTATCAAATTAAAGTTCATCGAGTCTAATTTTTAACGCTTCAAACCGTTCGCCATTTGGACACTCCTACAAGAAATTATGGCCAAATTCCCAAATGCTGGCAAAATGTTACACTACCGCGCCACCCCACGCGCCGCGCCATGCGGCGCGGCTGTCCAAATTACCAGAACACTTCAAAATTGCATTTCTAGAAACATATTTCACTACCACGGTTCCCCACACGGCGCCCCATGCGCCGTGGCTGTGCAAATCTTGGTTTTTTTGGAACCCGACCCTATTTTGATATAAAACCTTCGGGAGTTATTTCCCCACTTCATTTTTGGCGGAGTTTTGAGCTCTTCTCCACTCTCACAAGTCATCCAACTCTTCTCATCTTCAAGGTGAGTAATCCCTACTAATTCGGTGTTTCATTCCATCAATTCAACCCTAAAACTAACTCAATCCACCATCAAATCTTTAGATCTTCAAGAAATGTCTTCAAGAATTCAAAGGAGGGTTTTGCAATATTCCTTCCAAAAGGTAATCCTACACCCTTAGACTTTAATATATCGATTTATTGTGGGAACATGAATATGAATTAAGCCTTTGAACTCTTGATATGGTGATTGGAAGCCATAAATTCCTAATCAAAATACATAATTATTGTAAAGATTGAGAGGTGATTATTTGATGAGAATTATTTTTTGGGTGTGGGTGGATGATCATACATGTGATCTTGGAAGTTATAAATTATTTAAAAATTAAGGTGGGATAAGTTGTTTGAAAATGGTGGTAGTTGGATGAACTAATTCTATGGTTATGAGATTTAAAGATTTATGTCTACTAGGTGTTTGATAAAATGTCTAAATGACTTACTATATAGAAACCTTGCTAATATTGATGAAATTGTGTTGCATTGTTGTAGATTGAAATTTGGTTAGTGTGGTGGACCATTGTAGTATTATTAAGGGGCAAACATGTGGCAGAGTAGCTTTTCGGGCTAGTTTGAGGTAAGTAATGTCTTTAAATCCTGTCATGAGGGTATGAAACCCCGGACATTACATCCTTTCACGGTTTTGGAGTCACGCACACACTGTATGACGAGTGTGGGGCGTGCACGAATTGGAAAATTGGCAATATGCTCCTTTTCAGGCAACTATTGAGTTGCAAAACCGCTTTTAAAGCATATATTTTATAGTATTACTATTGTTTAATATAATTGGGCTGTAAGCCACGTTTAGGGCCTAGTGTCGATCAATTTAAACCCCTTGGGGGCTATGTTATTGTTTTTCCTCACGGTGTTAACTTGTGATTTTCCACTTAGTCTTTCTTGTTACACTGTTGACATTTAGATTTGTTGATATTATTATTTTCTGAAATGAAATACTGTTATGGGTCGAGAACCCCGTTTATTCATGGCCCGAGTGGCATATTGAGAACGTCTGACTGACTGAGGCCGAAAGCCTATATTGTGAGGATATTGGTGATATGAGTGAGGCTGAGAGCCTATATTGTGAGGATATTGATGATATGAGAGAGGCCGAGTGCCTGGGTGATTATTTGGCTTTTTTATTGCGCTTGGGCTTAAGGAGCCCCTCCGAAGTCTGTACACACCCCCAGTGAGCGCATGTACCTACTGAGTGCGAGTGCGAGTGCCGAGTGACGAGTGAATGGGAGGTATGAGTGATAGTGAGGTTGCCAGAGGGGCTGAAACTGAGTGACTGTGAGGTGCTGAGTGACTGTTATTCAGTGATTGTGAGGTGCTGAGTGACTGATACGAGAAATGATTGGCCTGAGGGGCAAGTTTTATAATGATACTTTATTGAGTTTTGATTTGATTTGTTTCATTCTTTGACCCTGATATTCTGGGAATTTTTACTGAGAAACATTGGAGAAATATATTTGTTCAAGGGATTTTTAAGGAAATTGGTTTTCAAATTTATGTATTAAGTGTATACTTATTTCAGACTCAATATTTTACTATTTGTGGATTGGTGTTTTGTGTTGTGTGTTTCTTATATTTAGACTTGATTTATTTTCATTACTACTGAGTTCGCGTACTCATCATTACTCCCTGCACCTCTGTGTGCAGATCCAGGTACTGGTTCTGAGCAGTAGTCACTTGCGTCCGTTTGGCATTAGCTTTGGGATTTCGAGGTAGTTGTCCAGCGACCACAATTTCTCCATTTCCCTTCCTTCATTTAGTATTTAATATTTGTTTGTGAGACTCTATATTATGACGTTAGCAGTATTAGTCCTATCCTTAGATGATCGTGATCAGTTGACTCAAGTTCTGGGAAGCGGTTTAGAATGTTAGAATATATTACGCTTCGTTAAAGACTTAGAGAAATTTTATACTTGCTTGAATATTATTATTGACTTTGAGGAATTTTTTTAAATAAATGTGTTATGATGAGATAGTGGCTAGCCTAGTTCTACGATAGGCGCCATCACGATCTGTTAGGAATTTGGGGTCATGACAAGTTGGTATCAGAGTTATAGGTTACATTGGACTCAACGGTCATGAGCAGGTTTAGTAGAGTCTTGCAGATCGGTACAGAGACATCTGTACTTATCTTCTAGAGGCTACAGAACCCTTAGGAAATTCTCACATTCTTGAATTCTTGTCGTGCGAATCCATTTTTATTCAGCCAAAAGCGTAACTCTTTGAATTCCTTTCATGTATTCGAATGCGCACGCAAGCACTTGGTATCGGTTGTGCATCGATGGTTTGTGACTTCCATGGATAAGATGTAATTTTTTTAGCATGTTGATAATGGGCCAGTCTAGAGGACTTGAGGCCGGATTATTATCTGTGGCTAGAGTGGTGATATTTTGTTTGTGTGAGCACGTGCATTTGGGGACTTATATGTCCATTTGTGTTCTTATTGATGGGATTTGGTGACTAGATGACTTCATGGTGAGTGTGATATGATGGTTAGATGTGTTCAGGTTGTTTGAGTGTGACAAAATGAATTGGAGGGAGACGTAGCAAGAACCATTGAGTATTTGACTTCTGTCTTGAGTTAGAATATGACCTTGAGTTGTGAGTGTATTGAAGGACCTCTCGTGTAGTATAGTTGTGGAGTGAAGTGGATTTTCCTGTTATGTTCTGAGTTTCTGGTGGTGTCCTTTGGGCTGATCGATGCCCTAGCAGCATTCATGTATGTGATTAACGGGGTATTCCAGCCGTATTAGCACTCATTTGTTATTGTATTTATTGATGGCATCCTGGCGTACTCACGTAGCCAAGGTAGCATACTCAGCATTTGATGATGGTATTACAAGGATATAGGGAGGGGAAGCTCTGTGCGAAGTTCTCCAAGTGTGAATATTTGGCTTAGTTCAATAGCATTCTTGGGACATGTGGTGTCCAGTGAAGGTATCCATGTGGTCAGACGAGTGTGAGTAGAGCTTCCAGAAGCTCAAGATTTCCTTGACCACAGCTCCAATGTTAGTATTGCCATCAACTTCAGGTTCTTATACCACTTATTGTGATGTCTCTAGGGCATGCATTAGTTGTGTTCTAATGTAGGAGGTTAAAGCGATTGAGTAATAGCTATGATCTTCGGAAGTGCATAGAGAGATATCAGTTTGAGGCTAAGCAGGCAGGGGTATCTCATGTGGGTTGTCCTGAGGTGTGTGGTCCTTATGTTGATCTGTAGTAAGTTCTCTTCTACCAGTAAATGATGTATATTGTAATTTGAGTTTAGAACGCTTGTGGAAGTTGGCATGACCATTTCAATGGTGAATGCGAGTTTTGCATACAATTTGAGGGTTAGATAGTTTGGGTCATATGAGCGTATGAAGGATTTAGTTGAATCTCACCACAGTATGGTGGCAGTGATAGCGTATGGGCATCGTGAGTTAGTGTTTGTCTTGATCTTTGGCTTTAAGCCAAGTAGGGGAGTCCGTTAATGATAAGTTTATTGCACAATTATGTGTTGTAGTGGTAGGATCGAGGTATATTGGTGAACTAGATATTATTTGCAGAGGTGGTAGGATCGAGGTATATTGGTGAACCGATTTCAGCAAGAACCTACCCAAACTAGTTCATTAACCCCAAACACTACAAGCTATTGACACATGCATGGCCTAATTCCAATCCCACAATGTACTTAGACCCTAAAATAACTTCTATGGGTGGTATAGGACAAGAACTTACCCGGATAGATAGTGGTCTAGTGAGCGACTTCTTGATTATTTTTCAAAGCGGGGTAAGGTTATAAAAATAGGAAAATAGACCCTCCGAACTCAGGTTTGCGGTCGTAGAATGGACCGCATAACAGATATGCGGTCCAAAAAATGGACTATGAAAATGATATCCAAACACTGGGCTGCTCTAGAGCGGTCTACAACAGGTCTGCGGTCTGCAGACCACTTATAGGGCCGCAGAATCACCCAAAAAAAATTTTCAAGCCAAATCGGCGATTGAAAATGCGGACCGCAAAATGGATATGCGACCGCGGAATGGGCCGCAAAATGACCTTCAAAATTCAACAATCGTTCTGCTCAACTCCGTGATGATTATATGGCCAGCAAAACGATTTTGCGGTCCCGAAGCTGACCGCAAAATTGCCTTCTTTTGCCAGAAATTTTCAACCACTCCTCAGTGCATTCTTCAACCCAAAGGTTCTGTACCGCGAGAAGAATTACTACATTCCTCAAACACATAAGTCTACCTTGGCACCATAAAACCTCAAATTCATTTTCAAAATAGTATGGGACTTACATCCTTCTCCACCCCCCCCCCCCCCCCCCCCCCCCCCCCCACTTAGGATCATTCATCCTCAAATGAGGAGTAGAGTCCGCCCAGAACACTGGACATAATTCATTTCTCCTTTCACACATCATAAGCCCCCAATTTGACTAATTCCCAAATTTTCCAAAACATTCGGCATAATCTCCCCTGTAATTGGGCCTACCCACCTGCCAAGGAATTACTAGAACTACCCTAACAACATAACCACAAATCAACAAAGCATCACAATATATACACACACACACACACACACACACACACACACACACATATATATATATATATATATATATATATATATAACACCGACCTCAACGTTAAGGGCATTACATTAACATAAGTGATATCTTGACATGAACTACACATTTCTAAATCATAACACATCGCAAGTACCCTTTTGAACCACAACCATTTGTCTATATAGGCAAGTGAGAATACTTTCGTTACTTTGACAGAGGCAAATCTCAATTTCCGGACTTATCTAACAAGGATGACAATTTGGCACCTCTCATAAGCCAACTACCCATTAACTTTACCTTCCATATGTGATGACCCAAAGGGTCATCTTATGATTAAGACATCATTCCAGGCTTATTAGCCTTAGCAATATTTAATTTTATTCACCTCAATTCGCGTGTGCCATCCGGGCATGAATCCGAAAAGCTTTTATGTGAAAATATATGAAATAATAATTTTTAGAGTAAAATTTTGATTTTTAGTTGACTTTGGTCAACATTTTTAGTAACGGACCCAGATCCGTGTTCCTACAAACCCGGGAGGTCCGCAATAAAATATGGGACTTGGGCGTATGCCCGGAATTGATTTTCGAGGTCCCTAGCTTTAGAAATCAGTTTTTGAAGAAAATTGTTGTGCTTGATTTTTAAGGAAATCAGTAAATGAATTAATGTTTGAAACCGTTGGTGTCGATCCCGTATTTTAGTTCTGGAAATCGATACACATTGGTTATGATATTTAGGTTCTATATGTGAAATTTGGTGAGAATCGGAGTTGATTTGACGTGATTCGGACGTCCGGTTGAGAAGTTAGTGAATTTGAAGTGTTCTTGGGAAAATCATGAGTTTTGATGCTAAATTCGTAGTTATGCGCGTTATTTTTGTGATTTGATCACACGAGAAAGTTTTTATAATGTTTTTAGACTTGCGTGCATGTTTCGTTTGGAGCCCCGAGGGCTCGGGTGAGTTTTGGATAAGATACAAAGTGATTTTTGGAACTTAGAAATAGCTGGTGTGTCTGAACCTATTGCAGGCCTCAGATCTCGCATTTTGAGATAAGGCATCGCAAATGCGTCATAGGCAGATTTGGCAATTGCGAGACTTTTATCGCAATTGCAAAGATAGTCTGGGCCAACATCTTCTCACAATTCCAAGGTTTTCTTCGTAAACACGAAGAGGGCCTAGGGAAGGGCATGTTTGAAAATGCGAACTTTTGGTCGAAATTGCGAGTGAGTCAGCTGTCGCAAATGCTACAGAATTGTCACAAATGCGAAGGCGACAGAAAATGTGAAGGTTCGCATTTGCGATATCCTTCTCGCATTTGCGAGCTTCGCAAATGCGAAGCTCCAGTCGCAATTGCGACATCTGCAGCCTGTTAAGTTGGGACTTAGACGGGAGTTTCACCCATTTTTCAATCCTCTCAAACCCTAAACCCCCATAGGCAATTTTCTAAAGACCCAAACTTCTCCAGGTCATAGGTAAGTGATTTCTAACTAATTCCTTTCAATCTCTTGAAGCGTTTAACAAGATTTCAACCTATAATCTAGATTTTTCATGGTAGAATTAGGGATTTTTGGGTAGAACTTAGAAATTTCCAAAATTGAGGATTTTGACCTCGAATTGAGATCGTATTCCAAAACCAATTGTATATCCGGGCTTGGGGGAAAATGGGTAAACGTATTTTGGCTCGAACCTCGAGTTTGTACCAATCAGGCCCGGGGTCGATTTTTGTATTTTGGTGGGAAACTTTAGAAAAACAATAATCTTGCATTAAGGTTAGTTCCTTTAGCAATTTTTAATGATATTAAACCAATTATGATTATATACAGGTGAGTTGGAGGCCAATTCTAAAGGAAAAGTTGTGCTTGAGCAGTGGGTGGCCTGTGAAATCGAGGTAAGTGTTGTGTCTAACCTTAGCTTGAGGGAATATGTGAGGTGAAGAGTAACTATACGTTGTGGTCAGGTCATAACATGCGAGTGAAAGTAAATTATTGTGATTTTTGTTGTCTTAAAACCTATCATCTATGATTATTGTTGCTGTTGTTGAAATGTTGGAAGATTAGTATCCGGTTCCACTAAGATGGATAATATTGTGAATATTGAGTTGAGATTGAAATGTTAAAAGGTGATAGAAATTATGATGAAACACAAATTTCTTGTGAAATTTCTCTTTATATGTTGTTGGTGATTTTGTGATTGGTGAGAAAGAGTGTAAAGCACAAAGGGTGATGTCGTGGATGATTCAATTATAATATATTGTGAGGAAGAGTGTAAAACATGAAGGGTGATGCCGTGAATTATTATTTGTAATCTGGTGAGGATGAGAGTAAAAGCACGAAGGGTGATGTCGTGCATTCTTATTCGTTATATGGTGAGGCTGAGAGTAAAAACACGAAGGGTGATGCCGTGCAAAATTCCCTTCCTACTTTAATTGCTCAGTTTTGTTTGTTTATCATTGTTTATGTCTTTCCTACGCTACCTCACTCTTAATGTTGAAATCCCCACAGTATGACCCCTTCCCACTATTTGCATTTTTAAATTCTTTATTTGCTGTTATTTCTGCTAGCACGATTTTATATGTCCAGGTTTTTATGTGTTTTCTTGTCATATCCTCGTCACTACTTCGCCGAGGTTAAGCTCGACACTTACCAGTACACGGGGTCGGTTGTACTGATACTACACTCTGCACTTGTTGTGCACCGGTCAGAGTTGATTTCGAGTAGTAGCTGATTATTCGCACGGAGACACAAGGTAGATCTGTTAGTTTCCACAAATTCCTGGAGTCTTCTCTGCATTATTTAGTTACTGTTTTATTGATTCAAAAAAGTTATACACTATTTCTTGAGCTAATTACTTGTAGTTCGTGAATTGTGACTCCAAAATCCTAAGTACCTAAATATTAGCATTAGCTTCGAGTTTCTTTTTATTATTTCACACATTATTCTGGATTCGTTTATTGGATAATATTAGACCTCGCATTATGTTCTTAATTGTTTAAAACGTTGAATCCCTCTAACATTGTCTTGCCTAGAAAGTATGATGTTAGGCGCCATCATGATCCCGAGGGTTGGGAATCTAGGTCGTGACAAGTTGGTATCAGAGCACTAGGTTGCCTAGGTCTCACAATTCACGAACAAGCTTAATAGAGTCTAAGCGATCGGTACTGATACGTCTGTACTTATATGTCCGAGGCTATAAAGTTAGGAACAAACTCATTTTATTTCTACTTTGTCGCGCGATTCTTATTATCTCAATTACTAATTGAACCCTTCTATTCTCTCGCAAATGGCGAACACACGTGCTTCTTATTCCGCTGACCAACAATCAGGTCCTCCGGCAGCAGCAAGCTCCTACTAGGGGCAGAGGCCGAGGCAGGGGTAGGACTCAGCCCATTGCTCAGGAAGTGGCTCCAACTGTGGAGCCCCAAATAGAGATTGATGAGGGGGCTCTAGCTCTGACCGTTCCAACGGGACCAGATCAGGTCCTAGAGGGGTTTATTGCTACCCCGGTGCTTCAGGATGCTTTGGTCCGATTAGTGGGCCTTATGAAAAGTGTAACCCAGACTGGCGCACTCCCTATGGCAGCAGCCGTATCTCAGGCTGGAGGAGGAGTTCGAACTCATGTTACTCACACTCCTGAGCAGATTACTCCTCAGATTTAGACCCCAACAGTCAATCCAGTTGGGGTAGTTCAGCCAGTTGTTGCAGCACCGCTTGTTGATTGGGAAACTATGTCTACCAAAGCTTTGTGGAGATTGGACAGGTTCATCAAGATTTTTCCTGTTCATTTCAGTGGTGCCACTTCAGAGGATCCTCAAGAATATTTTGATAGCTGTCATGAGGTTTTTCGGAACATGTGTATTTTGGAGACCAATGGGGTCGACTTTGCCACTTTTCAAATGATTGGTTCCGCCAATAAATGGTGGAGGGATTATGTGTTGACTAGACCAACTGGTCACCTGCTCTGAACTATGATCAGTTTTCGCATATCTTTTTAGAGATGTTTCAACCTATTACTACTAGAAAGGAGCGCCACCGTCAATTTGAGCGTCTTCAGTAGGGCAGCATGACTGTCACCCAATATGAGACTCGCTTTGTGGGTCTTGCCCAACATGCTATTCTTTTGTTACCCATAGAGAGAGAGAGGGTTAGGAGATTCATTGAGGGCCTTGGTGAGCCCATCAGGTTGCAGATGGATAAGGAGACAAGGAGTGAGATTTCCTTTCAAGATGTGGTCAATGTGGTCACGAGAGTCAATATGGTTCTTGGATTGGGAGGTTAGGGGTCAGACAAGAGACCTTACCATTCTGGTGGATTCAGCGGTGCCTCATCTGTAGGCAAGGTTACTTGTACGAGATGTCATTCTTCCAGGACATTCCATTCATCACTTCAGACGACCCATGGTACCCCAAGTGGTCGTGGCTCTTATTTGCCTTATCCTGATGAACCAGCCCCTATCAGTGCACCTCCTCGCCAGAGCCTTCAGGGGGTTATCCAGGTCGACATGGTTAGTTTGTCGGCTAGCGGTCTCAGTAGCCGATGTCTTGTTACACTTGTGGTGGCCCGAGGCACATTGCTAGATATTTCCCTCGCGCGTCAGATAACTCTCAGTATCAAGGTTCTCGTGCTATAGTTCCAGCACCAGCTGCCGCACCACCTGCCAAGCCAGCCAGGGGTAGGGGTCAGGTAGCCAGAGGTAGGGGCCAAATTGTTGGAGGTGGAGGCTAGCGCGCTAGAGGTGGAGGTCCACATGTCGGAGTTCGCCCCAGAGACGTGGTTCAGGGTGGTGGGGCCCATCCCTGATTGTATGCGTTTCCAGCCAGACCGGAGGCGGAGCACTCCGATGCTGTTATCACAAGTACAATTTGTGTTTGCAATAGAGATTCTTTAGTTCTGTTTGATTTGGGTTCTACTTACTCTTATGTATCATCTTATTTTACCTCGTATTTTTTTATGCCCCTTGATTCTTTGAGTGTCCTTGTTTATGTGTCTACGCCCGTGGGGGATGATATTATTGTAAATCATGTGTATCGTTCGTGTGTGGTAGTTATTGAGGGTCTTGAAACTAGTGTGGACCTTTTGCTTCTTGACATGGTTGATTTCGATGTCATATTGGGCATGGATTGGCTATCACCTTATTATGCCATCTTGGACTGTCACGCCAAGACATTTACATTAGCTTTGCTGGGGATGCCTTGATTGGAGTGGAAAAGGACTCCTCGTCATTCTCCCAGCAGAGTGATTTCATATGCCAAGGCTCGTGGCATGGTTGAGAAGGGATGTTTGGCTTATTTGGCTCATATTCGTAATTCTAATGCTGAAGTTTCTTCTATAGATTCGGTGCTTATTGTTCATGAGTTTCTCGAGGTATTTCCTTCAAACCCGCTAGGGATGCCACCTGACAGGGATATTTATTTTTGCATTGATGTGGCTCCGGGCACTCAGCCCATTTCTATTCCTCCATACCGAATGGCACTACCAGAATTGAAAGAATTTAAAGAGCAGTTGCAAGACTTGCTTGATAAGGGCTTTATTAGACCTAGTGTCTCGTCCTGGGATGCACCGATTTTGTTTGTGAAGAAGAAGGATGGATCGATGAGAATGTGTATAGATTACCAGCGGTTGAATAAAGCCATTGTCAAGAATAAATATCTATTGCCGAGAACTGATGACTTATTTGATAAAATTCGGGGTGCCAGGGTGTTTTCGAAAATTGATTTGAAGATTAGGGCATCCGATGTTCCTAAGACAACCTTTCAGACGAGGTATGGGAACTATGCATTTCTAGTGATGTCTTTTGGCTTTACTAATGTCCCAGCAGCCTTTATGGACTTGATGAATCGAGTTTTCAAGCCTTATCTAGATTCCTTCGTAATTGTGTTCCTTGATGATATCCTATTATACTCCCACAGTCAGGAAGAGCATGATCAACACCTCCGAATAACGCTCCAAACATTGAGGGATAGTCAACTGTATGAAAAATTTTCAAAGTGCGAGTTCTGGTTAGATTCAGTAGCTTTTTTGGGTCACATCGTATCAGCAAAAGGTATTCAGGTAGATCCTAAGAAGATAGAGGAAGTCAAGAACTGTCCTAGACCCACTTCAGCCAAGGAAATCAGGAGCTTCTTGGGTTTGGCAAGTTACTACCATCGTTTTGTGGATGGGTTCTAATCTATAGCATCCCCAATGACTAAATTGACTCAGAAAGGTACCACATTAAAATGGTCGGACGAGTGTGAGGCGAGCTTTCAGAAGCTCAAGACAGCCTTGACTTCAGCACCGATTTTGTTTTTTTCCATCAGGTTCAGGATCTTTTACGGTATATTGTGATGCCTCCCATGTTGGGCTTGGAGTGGTATTGATGCAGGAGGGCAGAGTGATTGCATATGCATCTCGGCAGTTAAAGGTTCATGAGATGAATCATCATGTCCATGAATTAGAGAACCATTATTCACGCATTGAAAATTTGGAGGTACTATCTCTAGGGTGTGTCGTGTGAGGTTTTCACGGATCATCGTAGTCTCCAGTACTTGTTCAAGCAAAAGGATCTTAATTTGAGACAAAGGACATGGTTAGAGTTATTGAAAGTCTATGACGTCATTATATTGTATCATCCGGGGAAGGCCAATGTGGTGGCCGATGCATTGAGTAGGAAGGCAATGAGTATAGGCAGCCTTGCACTCATTTCAGTCGGTGAGAGACCGTTAGCTTCAGACATTCAGACTTTGGATAATTAGTACGTGAGGTTGGACATTTCGCCTAGCCATGTTTTAGTTGTACAGTCACTCGGTCTTCTTTATTTGAGCGTATCATAAATCGATAGTATGATGACCCGCATTTGATGGTCTTAGGGACACAGTTCAACATGGCGGTGCCAAGCAAATTACAGTTGGAGATGACAATGTTTTGAGGATGCAGGGTCGTATATGTGTGCCTAATGTTGATGCGCTTCGTGAGTTTATTCTTGAAGAGGCTCACAGTTCTAAGTATTCTATTCACCTGGGTGCTGCCAAAATGTACCAAGACCTATGACAGCATTATTGGTGGTGAAGGATGAAGAAGGATATTGTTTCTTATGTGGCTCGTTGCTTGAATTGTCAATAGGTGAAGTATGAGCATCAGAGACCCGGTGGTTTACTTCAACAGATAGAGATTTCTGAGTGGAAGTAGGAGCGTATCAGTATGGACTTCGTTGTTGGTCTCCCACGGTCTTAGAGGATGTTCTACACCGTTTGGGTTATTGTGGACATGCTGACTAAATCAACACATTTAATTCCAGTGGTAAGTACTTATACCTCGGAGCGGTTAGTAGAGATTCACATTCGGGATATTATTCGTCTTCACGGTGTTCCCGTGTCTACCATCTGATCGAGGTACGCAATTTACTTCATACTTTTGGAAGGCAGTTCAGTGTGAGTAGGGTAAACGGGTTGAGTTGTGCACAACATTCTATCCTCAAACGCACGGTCAATCCGAGCATACTATTCAGATCTTGGAGGATATGCTCCGCGTCTGTGTTATTGACTTTGGAGATTCTTGGGTTCATTTCTTGCCGTTAGCGGAGTTTGCCTACAATAATATCTACTAGTCAAGCATTCAAATGGCTCCCTATGTGGCATTATATGGTAGACAGTATAGATCACCAGTTGGATGGTTTGAGCTAGGAGAGGCTCGGTTATTAGTACAGTCTTATTTCAGGATGACTTAGACAAGGTCATGATTATACAGGATTGCCTTCGTACAGCTCAGTCCAGGAAAAAGAGTTATGTCGACCGTAAGGTTCGTGATGTGGAATTCATGGTCGGAGAGAGAGTACTACTTCGGGTATCGCCCATGAAGGGTGTTATGAGGTTTTGGAAAAAGGGCAAGTTGAGCCCTAGGTATATCAAACCATTTGAGATTCTCGAGAGAGCGGGGGAGGTAGCTTATAGACTTGCATTGCCTCCAGGGTTATCCTCAGTTGATCCGGTACTCCATGTGTTTATGCTTCGTAAATATCATGGTGACCCATCCCACATGTTAGATTTCAGTTCTGTTCAATTTGACAAGGATTTGACTTATGAGGCGGAACTGGTAGCCATTTTAGACCGGCAAGTTCGTGAGTTGAGGTCAAAGAGTTATCCTTCAGTTCGAATGCAGTGGAAAGGTCAGCCTGTTGAGGCAACTACTTGGGATACCGAGTCAAACATGCAGAGTAGATATCCCCACTTGTTCGCCAGTTCAGGTACTTTTCTATGTCCGTTCGAGGACGAACGTTTCTTTTACAGGTGGAGATTGTGATGACCCAAAGGGTCATCTTATGATTAAGACATCATTCCGGGCTCATTGGCCTTAGAAACATTTCATTTTATTCACCTCGATTTTCATGCACAGTCCGGGCATGAATACGGAAAGCTTTTTAAGTGAAAATATATGAAATAATAATTTTTAGAGTTAAAATTTTATTTTTAATTGACTTTGGACAAAAATTTTATTTAACGGATCCGGATTCGTGTTCCTACTATCCTGGAAGGTCCGCAGTAAAATATGGACTTAGATGTATGCCCGGAAATGAATTCCGAGGTCCCTAGCTTTAGAAATAAATTTTTGAAGAAAATTGTCGTGCTTGATTTTTAAGGAAGTAAAGAAATGAATTAATTTTTGAAACTGTTGGTGTCGGGTCCGCATTTTGGTTTTAGAGCTCGATACACATTTTTTATTATATTTAAGTCCTATATGTGAAATTTTGTGAGAATCGGAATCGATTTGACGTGATTCGGACGCTCGATTGAGAAGTTAGTGAATTTGAAGTGTTCTTGAGAAAATAATGAGTTTTGATGCTAAATTCATAGTTATAAGAGTTATTTTTATGATTTGATCGCACGAGCAAGTTCGTATGATATTTTTAGACATGTGTGCATGTTTTATTTGGATCCCCGAGGGCTCGGGTGAGTTTTGGATATGCTACAAAGTGATTTTTGGAACTTAGAAATAGCTGGTGTGTCTGAACCTGTTGCAGACCTTTGATCTCGCAAATGCGAGATCAGGCATCGCAAATGCGTGATAGGCAGGTATGGAAATTGTGAGACTTTTATCGCAATTGCGTAGATAGCCTGGGCCAGAAGCTTCTCGCAATTCCAAGTTTTTCTTCGCAAATGCGAAGAGGGACCGAGGAAGGACATGTTCGCAAATGCTATCTTTTGGTGAAATTGCGAGGGAGTCAGTTGTTGCAAATGTGGAGGTTCGCATTTGCGATATCCTTCTCGCATTTGCGATCTTCGCAAATGCGAAGGTCCAGTCGCAATTGCGACATCTGCAGCATGTTAAGTTGGGACTTAGACGTGATTTTTACCCATTTTTCAATCCTCTAGAACCCTAAACCCCCACAGGCGATTTTCTTAAGACCCAAATTTCTCCAAAATCATAGGTAAGGGATTTCTAAATAATTCCTTTCAATCTCTTGCAATTTTTAACAAGATTTCCACCTAGAATCTAGAGCTTTCATGGTATAATTAGGGATTTTTTGGGTAGAACTTAGGAATTTCAAAAATTGGGGATTAAGACCTCTAATTGAGGTCGGATTCCAAAACTAATTGTATATCCGGGCTCAGGGGAAAATGGGTAATCGGATTTTGGTCCGAACCTCGAGTTTGGACGGAGCGGACTCGGGGTCGATTTTTGTATTTTTTTGGGAAACCTTAGGAAAACCATAATCTTGCATTAAAGTTAGTTCCTTTAGCAATATTTAATGATATTAAACAAATTATGATTAGATACGGGTGAGTTGGAGTCCAATTCTATAGAAAAAGCACGAAGGGTGATGCTGTGCAAAATTTCCTTCCTACTTTAATTGCTTAGTTTTATTTGTTTATCATTGTTTATGTCTGTCCTACGTTACCTCACTCATTATGTTGAAATTCCCCACAGTATGACCCCTTCCCCGTATTTGCGTTTTTAAATTCTCTATTTGCTTTTATTTCTGCTAGCACAATTTTATATGTCAAGGTTTTTATGTGTTATATTGTCCTAGCCTCGTCACTACTTACCAGTATATGGGGTCGGTTGTACGGATACTGCACTCTGCACTTCTTGTGCAGATCCAGGTTCCGGTCAGAGTTGATTTTGAGTAGTAGCTGATTATTCGCACGGACACGAGGTAGATCTGCTGGCGTCCGCATATTCCTGGAGTCTTCTCTACATTATTTAGTTACTGTTTTATTGATTCAAAACAGTTATACACTATTTCTTGAGCTAATTACTTGTAGTATTCTTTAGTAGTTCGTGAATTGTGACTTCAAAATCCTAGGTAGCTAGATATTATCATTAGCTTCGAGTTTCATTTTATTATTTCACACTTTATTCTGGATTCGTTTACTGGATAATATTAGACCTCACAGTATGTTCTTAATTGTTTAAAAAGTTGAATCCCTCTAACATTGGCTTGCCTAGCAAGTATGGTGTTAGGGACCATCACGATCCCGAGGGTTGGGAATCTTGGTCATGACACCATAGTTTTCACCGGAGTGCTAGACAAATGATTCCAAACTACCCTTTCTGGCATAGACACATGAAACCTCGAGTGCATGGAGAACAACGACGGGGTACACATCATGCTCATAGCTTGGCCTATTTTTGAATATTCCAAAAGGCCCAAACGTAAACTACACATATCTTACCTTTACTAACAATTCACGTAGCCTCTTCATAGAGGAGGTCTAGAGAATAACATGTTCACTCTGTTCAACTCTAAATCTCTATGTCAAACACCCAAATTAAACCTTTGGCGACTTTCAACCATTACTCTATGATGGGCTAGAATGAATATGACTATAGACTTCCTACTCAATAAGTTTGATCATGGACGTTGTTTCTTCGTTGACATGTTTGAACCTACAACTCTCTATAGATTTATTACAAATAGGAACAACAAGGATCGAGATTTGGCTGGAATTATTCATGAATCCATCAATGTACTGAGCAGGGTTTTAATGACATAAATCCATTACTTTAATGACATCACTGTTTCAACAAATGCGGGGCGAAGTTTCCTAGTACACATTGATAATGTGGGGACCATGCACGTGACCTTAAGATGTAAAAGAAGTGGGTTGTTTGTTGATATCCAATTTTTCCCTCATATATTTTTACATAATATACATACTTTCAAAATATCATTTTTTGCATTATTATTAATTCACAAGATTTACACAAGCATTTATCACAAATTTCCATAATTTTAAAGTTATTAAATTAATTTAACTTGCATCAAAATTCAATAATTACTCTTTTAAATTATTTGTGATGACTTAATCACTTAAAATTATTATTTTCATCCTTAATATATTTTTGAAATATTTTTACTCCATTTTTATGTAATTACAATTGTATATTTAGGCTACTTGCATAAATTTGCGATAATAGACTATATTTTGCATTCTTATTACAATTGATATCTCATTTAGGGTAAAAATAATATTTTATATTTTTATAGTCTCCTATTGTTGTTTAAAGCATTAATTTGCATAATTAATATTTTTATATATTTATTTAGCTATTTTATGAAATTAATTTCCTTTTAATTTGTATTATTTAAAAGCTGCCCCATATTTGAGTAATTTTTTGGACAAACTAGCCAATACACTAACCCAATAACCCCGGCCCAAATTGGTCGCGACCCGCCTAGCCAACCTGACCCAACCCCTCTTTAAAATCATGGCCGTTTATCTCTACGAGCAACGACCCACATTAAACATACCATTTTATTGACCTGCCCCCAAAACCCTACTTCCCATTCCCTCTCACCCGCCGCCCTAAGACTCTCCATTTTCCCTTTAAAGAATCCTAGTCGTCGCCTCTCTAAACCCCTCTCCTAATCCCTCTTCTAATGGGATTCTCCTCTCATTTAATTGACATATTTGTGTGTTTCTGCCACTGGTTGATTCTCCATGGCATCACCAATTACTCGCCTAAACATGGAAAGTACTACTTCTCCGATTTCATCCGATTGACTCCTATCTCTTGAATCTGGACCATATTTCATCCACACACATTCGATTCTACACTGTGTGAGTCCGATTTTGTTTAGATTTTGTTGATTTACACTTTCCCTAAAAATTAGGGTTTACCAGATTTTCTCTTATATTGATTTCAAATTGATTTGCATGTATCTTTTCCTTGTTTATTTTACTCGGTTTCCTTATATGTTTGCCCGATTTTTGACTACTATATAAACCCCCTCATTTTTCCTTCTGGGACAGACTTTAAGAAACAATCTCTTTACTAACATTTGGGGTTTTGGCTACTCTCTTGCTTGGTATTTTTTGCTGGCCGACTGATAGCCAAGGCCATTAATATCTTGTTACCTATTCTTGGTACGCGCATTGCCCTGAGTTCATCGAAGCTCTTGGGAACTTTGACGCATTAGGAATTTTTGGTTTTCTGTGGAAATTTATTCTTTATTGTTCTTCGCTTAACTGGTGAGTAACTAGACTTTGCAATTTCATTCCTAGCTATCTATGGTTTGCATATATTTTCACTCCTGCAAATTGGTCAATTCAGTATGATTTCTAGGTTGTTTTTGTGTGTAGTTTTGTTTGTTTCCTTTAATCCATTAAGTCTCTTTAAATTTTAGTTTCAAGCATGCCTAAACCAAGTTCTACTAAATTCTGACCCATCAATGTGTTAAAATTATTACTGTTAGGGACTCTTACATTTGTTAGCATCTTCTGATGTTTAATTTAGTCTTTCGCTATCAATTTTGTTACTTGAATATGCCCTACTCGCATAATTTGTACTTATTTTAGTCGACTAGTGTAGATAAACACACCTATTGTATGACACATATTCCTAATTTTGTGGTGATATCTTGCCTATCTAACATGTTTGACCTTGCTCTCTATCAGTATGCCTTTTAGCATGTTTTATCTCCTCCCTGATTCACTTCTAGTTGTAACCTGCTAAATGTCTCCCTATTGCCAAATTAGCATGATCAAGACATATACTTAGCATAACATGGACCTTTTTTAGGTAGTTAGTCTACTGTGTCAATGCTAGAATACCTACATGTTCTATTTGACGAATTTGCTTTTCCACCATGTTTAGAATTTGTGTGATGTTTTTCTTGCATAATTAATGTGTTTCAATCTTTTATAAGACCTTTTCCTCAACTATGATCTTTCTTCCCTACTAATAGGTGCCCCAGTATGTCTTAACTCCCTGTTCCTTCAGTGATTACTTGGTCTGTCGTAATGTGTGTTCCTATCATGTTTCAATGCAATCTTGTCTTCTGATGAGAGTTAACACATTTTTCTTATGATACTAATATGTATACTTAGAATAAAATGTACTTCTTAGGTCTCAACCTATTAGTGTTAACTTCTGTCAGACCTTTCAAACCCGTTCGTCCTCTAACTATCTCAATAAGTGTTTGTTATGTGCTACTTTGCTAAATGTTGAAGTTCTATCGAACAAGTCTTATGACTTTCTCGATTAACTGCTATGTATGCTATACTTGGCTATGTCTACTTTAGGATATAAGTGTATCCCATAACATCTGTCCCCTCTCCGTACTTGCAACTTATGTTATTTTGAACTTCTCATTCTTAGCCAGCTGAAAGTCAAGGCTACCTAGGTTCTATTGTTGGCCTCCCTAGTATGAGCACTGATCGGGGTCCAATTGAGTCCCTTGTGAACTCTGACACACTAGAGCTTGGTTCTTAGTCACTCCCTCAATCTCAAAACTGCTCCAATACCAACTGTGCATGCATCATGTCAAACACAACATGGGTAAGAGCGTTGTCTACATGATAATCCACTAAGATAAGACTTGTCCAAAATCCGACGGGATTTCCCTAATCCCAATGAACACCATCGCGTTATGTTCATTACTTGGAGAAAACACGCCTATATGTTGATCATTATTGTGTAAATAGTCAGATTCGAGGGGGACAAGGCTAACTCTAATTGTTTTACAGAAAATGAGGCACGAAGTCCCTAGGTTAGACATGGTTCAAAACATCCCACCTTTGTTGCTTGACTGGTGGAAGAACCTCTCAGCTAGTGACAAGAATCACGTGAAAAGGGTCCTTGGTTATACCTTTCTTATTAGGCATTCGGTCAAATAGGGCATTGATTAAGGCCGCCACTATGTTTTGGGATGAGAAATGATATGTCTTCCTCTTTGGTAACATAGAAATTACTCCTCTCTTAGAAGAAATAGGACGCTTCGCTAGGCTGCCATGGGATAGTCCGAGTTTATTAGTACCAGAAAATTGCACTCCCTGTAGTTTTTTGAAAATGATGCTTTTCAACAAAAAACGATGAGTTACTCTGTCTAACGAAGTCATACATCCCATTTGAATTCCTTTATGAACGTTATGGGCATAGTAACTCTAATCGCCTTTACCATGATGAACTTGCCATTGCTTCCTTGGGTTGGACACACCGCCGAGTTGTTTTGTTCATTGTCTGTTTCTTGAGGTTGCATATATTTTCGATGAAAGAGGCAAGGATCCACACTCTATTATCCATGGTCGCTAGGACTCTAATGGAAGGAATTGAAGGACAAACTTACACTATCATCCCTATGATCTTGGCCGAAATGTACCGCGCTCTAGATCGATGCAAGCATGGGTATGGACACTTCGAGAGCTGTAGTCTGTTGCTGCAGGTTGGCTATTAGAACATTTCTAGAGAGGTGAATATCGTCAAGAGCTTCTGCGATGACCATTGAATGACTATATAGCCTACCATCATCCAAAAAGAATTGCATTTATCCTATATAGGCTTGCACAACCTAGAAGTGTTGTGAGCTAGGTGCGTTTCTTCAGCAATTTGACTGAAGAAAATGTACATTGGATGTTTGAATGGTTCCCTAGAAGCTAGTTCATCAACGGGTCAAGAGAAACTACTCATCTAGTGCTGATCGGGTTAAGAGGAATCTATCCTTATGCTTCTATAAGGGTAATGAGGCAAGCGGGAAGAAAATAGGTTATACCTCGGTTTTCCAACATGGTCCAGTACAAAGCAGACTTTAAAGGGAACATCATTCCATTCAAATTTGAGGCACAACATATGTGGAATCAAAAGGTCATTGTGGAGAAAAATACCATCGAGCCATACAAGTATCATTATGGCCATGTATACTTTTACCCATAGTGGTTTGTAGATGATATAGCGGGAGATGTCAAGCTAGGGATTAATCTGAAAATTAGGGTTATAGATGACGCTGCTAAAGCACAAGTCAAGTATAGGATGCTGCGCCAGAGAGTCTTCGAGTCTGAAGCTAGGCATTTGGAACATCACAAAGTGGATACGAAATCAATCAATGAATGGAAAGAAATTGCTTCTAAATCAAAGAGAGATTGGAATATATGGAGCAAGGGCTAATGGAACTTGAGGGGAAGATGAGAAAAAGACTCTCGGATTGTCAGAATACGGAAGGCAATGAATGAGGGCATCTAAAAAGACTTACCTACTATCAAATATGCGCGACATGGGGCACTTGATTGATGGATTCAAGAAGGCCAAGCATGGAGAAGGCCCCTCTGGGGCCAAGTAGATTAGGGAGCAATGTCTTTACTTCTTTCTAGATTCGTTTAGATTTTTTATTGTAATAAGGCGAATGCCATTAGTGACTTTCTCATTATTGTCATTTTAGTAAAGATTTTACTTATTTTTACACTAATTAAATGAAGAAATTATTGGCAACAATTTTATCCAAGTCTATGTGTCGCTTAGTCCTACACCGTGCACAATGAGGTCCCCCAAATTAGGACGCAAATATATTACTCGATTCTGCAACACATGTTCGATATCTCAAATATTCTTTTAATACTCCTTACTGACTTGGTTACCCTTTCGTTTTTCTTTTATTTTGTTTATTCCCATTCCCCAGTGTTGGTTTGCGCATACTGGCATCGTTATCATATCACACCAAATCCAGAAGTCCTCCACCTCCTCCTCCACTAAGTGATCCCAAGAATAAATGATAAGAGAAAATGGATGATATTAGTGGTATTAGAAAAGACAATGCTATCAACACAGAGAACATTGAAACTTCAGATGGTCGAAGTACTCTAGCATAGAATGATTTTGTCTTACGTCTGGAACATAAAATATTGGAGCTACAAGGGGAGCTTGAGCGGGTCCGGAAATTGTCAAACCGTTCTCTCACCCTAAACGGCCCCGACATCAACTAACAAAACACAAATGCCCAAAACTCGGCAACTCCCCAAAACACACAAAATAAAAATCCGCAAAATCATCTCGCGCCTCATCAATACGCCACACCTCCTTAAAACCATAATCCTCCACCAGTACCTACTCCTCCACAACACCATCACCATCCAACTCAATATCCTCAAACCACCACTTACCAAACTCCTAAAAACGCACCACAAACTACCCTTGATCCCCAAAACCCAACCAACGACCACCAGTATGCCCGAATTCCTAGGGTCCATCAAAGAAATCCCATATATGTGGAAACTTTACCCCATACCCAACAACAAACCCTATACATACCCAAATTTCCTAGAAGGACATGCTCAACAAGAATATGGTAGAAGAACTGAAGAAGCTTACTGGAAGAGTTCAAAGTGTCGAAGGTGCCAAAGGCATTGAGGGTTTGAATTATGAAAATTTGTGTATTTAGCCAGATGTAGAACTGCCAGAGGGTTAAAATCCTCCTAAGTTCGAAATGTTCGACGGAACTGGTGATCTGAAGGTGCATTTGAGAATGTATTGTGACAATCTTGTAGGAATGGGCAAGGATGAAAGAATCTGCATGAAGCTATTCATGAAGGGCCTCACTGGAGACGCCCTGTCTTGGTACATCAGTCAGAACCCAAAGAATGGGTTAATTGGGTGAGCATGGCATCGGATTCCATGGATCGGTTCATGTTTAACACAGAAAATGCACTCAACGTTTTCTACGTTCACAATATCAAGAAGAAACAAATGGATACATTCTACGAGTATGCTACTCGGTGGAGGTTTGAAGCTACAAAAGTAAGGCCGACACTTGAAGAAGAATGGATGAATAAGTTCTTCGTCAAAGCTCAAGACCCGTAATACTATGAAAGATTGATGGTTATTGAGAACCATAAATTTTTTGACATCATCAAGTTGGGAGAAAGAATAGAAGAAGCGATCAAAAGCAGAATGGTGACAAACTTTGAAGCACTCCGAGCCACAAATAAAGCCTTGCAGTCAGGAGGTATCTCCAAGAAGAAAAAATGTGCAGTAATGGTAACCCAAGGTCCAAAGTCTCCTTTTACATACCAAACACCCCTACCTACATATCAGCCTTCAACTCCTAGATACCAACAACCTGACGCCACTTACCACACTTACAATACCCACTTAACATACTACCTCTCACCACCAGTCCACCAAAACTACCAAAAGCCTAGAAAAAATTTCGATCGCAGACCACCAAGACAATACACCCCAATTGCTGAACCTATAGACCAACTGTACGAGAGGCTGAAGGCTACCGATTATGTCACTCCCATTCCCGTTGTTGCTATGGAAAAATATTCCCAGTAGATCAACCCAAATAAGACATGTGCCTACACTCACGCATAAAGGGTCATACTATTGATGAGTGTCTTACTTTTAAGGATAAGATTCAGACGTTAATTGACACCAAAGTCAAACAGGCAAAAGGAGGCTACACCCAATTTCCGTAATAATCCTCTCCCAGATCACATAGGTGAAGGGGAAACGTGATAGAGACCGATGAAGAATGGGACTCGTAAGGGTCAATAGGACTCATTCAAGAAGGGTATAATCCTAAAACATCTCCAGTCACTCTCACACCTATCGTGGTACAAACTCAGGCACCGATTAAAGTTGAGGTAGCCGCATCAACTCCGTTTGAGGTTGAAGTAACAACACCCTTCACTGTGATGATGGAACCTACTTTGTCTTTTAAGTCTAATGTTATACCTTGGGATTATGTTGCGGAAAAAAGAAGGAAAGGAAAGGAATAAATGGAAGAAACAGGTGCAGCGCAAGGCATTACCAGAACTAGTAGGGTTTATACACCCGAGAATTTGGGAGGAACAAGCAAAGAAGCCACCTCTAAGCTGCCTGTCATTGAGACTGGCCCGGATGATCTTGGGTGAAAGGTGCACGCGAGAGAACATTTTGTGGTTGACATATGAACAATACCCATGCTCAAATATCCATTTTATCACTACTGAAAAACTCTGAGGCGCATAGGAATGCCCTGATGAAGGCATTGAATGAATACTATATACCCAATAACCTCACAAGTGGAGAAATGGCTAACATGGTAGGACAAGCGTTGGAAAGACACAAGATCACTTTTCATGAAGACGACTGCCATCGGAAGGACTAAGTCACAACAGGGCACTACATATCACAGTGTAGTTTGAGGACAAATTCATTGCCAAGGTCCTGATATACGGGGGTTCGAGTCTCAGCATATGTCTACTAACTACTCTGAAAAGATTGGGTAAAGGATTGCACGAGATACGAGCGGGAAGTATGAATGTGAAAGCCTTTGATGGGTCAAAATAGGCCACAATTGGGGAGACCAATCTCAACCTACTGATGGGCCCAACTTTGTCTGATGTTGAGTTTCAAGTATTTGATATATCTGTTACATACAATCTGTTGTTGGGGAGACCTTGGATACACACCGCTGGGGCCGTAGCTTCCACTCTACATCAGGCCGTGAAGTTTGAGTGGAACCATCAGGAAGTGATCATCCATGGGGATGGAATTAACCCCATTTGTTCCGGTCGTCGAGAATAGAAGCCACCTATGTTGAGAAACATACCATCACATCGAGCTCGTCAACGCAATTGAGAAAGACAAATGGTTGAGCAGTAAGATAGAAAGCATATTGGCATGGACAAGGTATGAACCCAGCAAGGGTCTCGGCAAGAATCTCCAAGGGATCACCAAAACTATACAATTAAAGCGTCACGACACAACTTTTGGGCTTGGGTATGAATACACATGGCACAAGTATCAGAACTTGTGGTCCCTATTACCCTCCAGAGAAACCAATACCACATTTGAACCAGTCATTTCATCAAGCTGGTATGATGTGGGGGTTTGAAGAAGAGTAAGTTTTAGCTGGCATAATGAATCTGTTTCTGGATGATGAAGACATGGTCTGCAATGCGATAGGTGAGGAGAAGGAATGCCTTATCATTCAGACAATGGATAAGGGAGTTGTTCTCAAGAATTGGACTGCTTTACCATCAAGGGCCCGTCGAGTTCTTGGGTAGCCTTGCAATTAGCATCATTTATTTTTTAAAGCAATTTTATGGGCATTTAAGACATTTTCAGTATTTTGTTTATAAACATATTTTGTTTTGAAATAATTGCTCGAATCATCGAACTGCACTTGTTTTTAAAGCTTTATCAATGGATTGCTGTTTTAGTATTTATTATTAAACTTCATATTTTTCTCTCTGCAATGTTATTATTACTTATCCGTATGAACCTACGACTGTGACATGTAATGAGACATTGCAACATACGGATAGTGATTCAGATGATCTGGAAGAGGACATAATACCCAAAGAAATTGTTAGAGAAGTAGAAAATTTGGAAAACAAGCCTAAGTCTAATTTGGATGAGACTGAAACAATTAATGCGGGAAACTCCGAAACTGTCAAGGAAACAAGTGTAAGCATTCATCTATCGCCGTCGAGAACGAGGAATATATATGGTTCTTGAAGGAGTATGAGGATATTGTTGCATGATCCTGTGATGATATGGACGGTTTGAGAACGACCATAGTGGCTCATAAACTACCTACCAACCCTATGTGTCCGCCTATAAAGTAGAAGCTCAGAAGGTTCGAGCCAGATATGAGTCTGAAAATAAAAGAGGAAGGCACCAAGCTGATCAAAGCCAAGGTTCTTAGAGTGGTTGAATATCCGACTTGGTTGGCTAACATTGTGCCAGTACCAAAGAAAGATGGGAAAGTCAGAGTGTGTGTCGACTATTGGGACTTAAACAGAGCAAGTCCCAAAGATGATTTCCCGTTGCCCAATATACACATGTTGATCGACAACTATGCCAAGCATGAACTCCAATCCTTTGTGGATTGCTTCGCGAGCTATCATCCGATATGGATGGATGAAGAGGATGTCGAAAAGAATATATTTATTTCACCATGGGGAGTGTATTGCTACAAAATGATGTCGTTTGGCCAAAAGAATGTCAGAGCCACTTATATGAGGGCCATGACAATAATTTTCCACGACATGGTACATAAGAAGATAAAGGTGTACGTGGACGACGTCATCATCAAATTTAAAAAGGGTATAGATCACATAACAGATTTGAGGAAATTCTTTGATCTGCTTCGAAGGTACAATCTGAAACTCAATCCCGCAAAATGTGCCTTCAGAGTCCCTACTGGAAAACTGTTACAGTTCATCGCCAGCCGCCGAGGAATTGAGCTAGACTCGTCAAAGGTCAAGGCTATCCAAGATTTTCCACCTCCGAAGAACAAGAAAGATCTGATGAGTTTCTTAGGGTGTCTCAATTACATCAGCCGTTTCATAGCACAATCAATTGTGATCTGTTAACCAATTTTCAAAATGCTGAAGAAAGACTTTGCAACAAGTTGGACTGAAGAGTGCTGGAAAGCCTTTGACAAGATCAAGGAATACTTCTATGCCTACACCATATATCTCATATGAAGGATGGATCAACTAAAATACATATTCCAGAAACCCATGCCTACGGGGAAGTTGGCAAAATGACAGATACTACTGAGTGAGTTCGACATCATCTATGTAACTCAGAAGGCAATCAAGGGGCAAGTGTTTTGAGGATCATATGGCAGAAAATCCTATAGGTGGAGAATACAAACCACTGAAAACGTATTTTCTGGATGAAAATGTTCTTCGATGGAGCTGCAAACTTCAAAGGAGTAGGTATTGGAGCAGTTTTAGTGTCAGAAATAGGTTAACACTATCTGGTATCTGCAAAACTCAGGTTTCCATGTAACAATAACATGGCGGAATATGAGGCTTGCATCTTGGACTCAAGTTGGCCATTAACATGAACGTTCATGAATTGCTGGTAATTGGAGATTCAGACCTTTTGGTACATCAGGTTCTAGGAGAATGGGCTACCAAGAATACCAAAGTATTGTCATATTTTCACTACGTACACGAGTTGATGAAGAGATTCACAAAAATACAATTCAAACATGTTCAGAGAATCCATAATGAGTTCGCAGATGCATTGGCCACTCTATCATCCATGATACAACACCTGGACAAGAATTTAATCGATCATATCCCACAAGGGATTCATAATCAACCATATTATTGTGCTCATGTTGAAGAAGAAATTGATGGAAATCCATTGGTCCATGAAATCAAATAATATTTGGCAAAAGGAGAGTACCCGAAAAATGCAAATCATACTTAGAAATGCACACTCCAAAGATTATCCAACCACTTCTTCTAAAGCAGAGGAATTTTGTACAGAATGACTCCAGATCTGGGATTATTACGGTATGACAACTCCAAGGAAGCATCCAAATTACTCGATGAGATACATGCCGGAACTTGCGTACGGCACATGAATGGCTTTATCATAGCTAAGAATATACTAAGATCAGTGTATGTTTAGATGACTATGGAAACGAACTCCATCAAGTATGTCCAAAAGTGTCATTAATGCCAAGTACATGCCGATATGATACGAGTTCCACCCAATGAACTCATGCAACAAGTACACCTTGGCCTTTCTTCGCTTGGGGGAATGGATGTCATCGGTCCAATCGAACGCGCTGCTTAATGGGCATAGGTTAATTCAAGTGGTCATAGACTATTTCACAAAATGGGTTGAAGTCGCATCTTACAAGGATGTAACTAAGAAGCCCATCGAAGATTTCGTTAGGGATCACATTCTTTGTTGATTCGGGGTACCAAAACCAATAATCACCGACAACGCCGCCACCCTTAACAGTGATTTGATGAGATCCATGTGTGAAACCTTCAAGATCAAGCACAAGAATTCCATAACATACATGCCGCAAACGAATGGAGCAATGGAAGTCGCCAATAAGAACATCAAGAAGATATTAAATAAGATGGTAGATAATCACAAACAATGGCATGAGAAGATGCAATTTTTCCTACTTGGATATCGTACCACAGTTCTTACAACAAGCGGGGCAAATCTTCATTTATTGATCTATAGTACTGAAGCCGCCATTCCCCTCGAAATAGAAATTCTTTCTTTGAGAACAAGAGGCTGAACCCAGTGATGCAGAATGGATACAAAATCGCTATGAACAATTGGCCCACATTGACGAAAAAAGAATGAATGCGATATGTCACGATCAACTTTACCAGAACGGAATGTCCAAAGCCTTCAACAAAAGGGCCAGGCTTAGACAATTCACACTGGGGCAGTTGGTGCTAAAGCGGATCTTCCCACATAAAGATGAAGCCAAAGGGATATTTTTACCCAATTGGCAAGGGCCCTACATGGTTCACATAGTACTAACAGGAGGAGCACTCATACTTGCAGAAATGGACAGAGAAATTCGGCCAAAACCTATCAACTCAAACGCAGTCAAGAGATGCTATGTTTTGATTGTTTACATTTCTTCATCTGATGTAACTGAATTATGCTTGACTTGATTCCTGATTAAGAGGGGATACGTAGGCAGCCTTATGGATCCGGTCACATCTCAATAAAATCTTTATTTTTTCCATGGTCACAAACTAGGGTTGCTTTTAAACTGGGGCAGAATTTTGAAGAGGACCCTCAAAATTCTAAAGCAATGAAGTCGCAATGTCTCCAAAATATGTCACGGTCACTGGTTCATTTAAATTACTCGATATTGCATACTACTATTTTTCATATAACAACATTCATCAAATGTATACATATTTCTTTTTCGAAAACTTTGTTTTTAAAAACAACCAGATGCTACCCAAGATAACTCAAACATGATCTCGAGTAATGAGAAAAAGCAAAGCAAGAAGGTGAAAGCACAAACTAACCTTCCCCGTAAAAACTCAAAAGTTTTCTTTGGATGCAGGCAGAATGAACATAACAGGAATATTCGCAAATACATACACACATCGAAATCAGTATCTTCATAGCGACAAAGTTTCCAAACGTAAGCACATCTTCAGCTAAGAAATACTAATTGTTTTCCTGCATGAGGCTAAGCATTGCCTCCTTAACTGCATAAAGCTAAGCATTGCCTTTCTTTTCATGAGACTAAGCATTGTATCCTATTTGCATGAGGCTAAGCCTTGGATCCTTAAATGTGTAAGGCTAATAATTGCCTTTCTTTGCATGAGACTAAGCACTGTCTTCTATTTGCATGAGGCTAACCCCTACCTCCTTAACTGCATAAGGCTAAGCACTACCTTTCTTTGCATGACACTAAGCATTATCTCATCTCCCTGCATGAGGCTAAACATTGCCTCCCTAATTGCATAAGGCTAAGCACTGCCTTTCCCTGCATGAGACTAAGCATTGTCTCCTCACCCTGCATGAGGCTAAGTCTTGACTCCTTAACTGCATAAGGCTATGCACTGCCTTTCTTTGCACGAGACTAAGCATTGTCTCCTATTTTGAATAAGGCTAAACCATTCCTCCCCTTCTTGCATAAGGATAAGAATTGTCATTTCCTCAAGACTAAATGATATCTTCATTACGCCATATAATACTTACCAATATCCTCTACTCACACAGGGCTAAGTACTGCCCTCGCTTTACCAATACTAAACTTTGTCTTGTCGTATCTTCGCATGTGACCAAACATCATGTCTTTGCATGAGCTGAAACATTGCCATTTTGTCCAAAGGCGTCATAGTCCGAAAGCATCATGATCATAGCCGGAAGATAGCATTCCATGGCCTGAGGATCTCTCAAAAGTGCACATCATTATTCAAAGGCTTCATCCTTCAGAGGCACCATTATCATGTACCGAGGACATTATTTCATGGCCTGCAAATCCCTTATCGCATGATTAATGACCTAAGACCTCATGGTATAAGTACACCATCCTCACCGTCCAAAGACAATCTTCATGGTCCAAAGGGAATTTGCATCATGTTTAAATTCTCGCAATAATCCATATATACTTGCATGCCTTGTGTTTAGTAATCCTGGAAGTAACCGTTCTCCTAACGGGAGCAATCTTCGCTTCGGTTTTTGTTCATAACGATTACATCCTGCAATTATTTCGAACGTAACGAATCACCACCAGTTACCCTTTTACTTGATAACCGTTCTGATACTCTTTCTGAGGTACATCCGTAACATTTCAGATTCCATATAAACTTATATGATACCATCCTACACAAAAGAACCCTTTTCGAAGCATACGATCATTCCTATAAAAACTTCATTGGCTTCGTTCGCCATTGGATCCAGAATTACACATGACCTAATTTCCGTAACACCGGGGATATGTAGGCAACTCAAGAACTAGGTCCAGCCTCCATTTTTCAAATCACCTCATTCGGTCAAAATCGGTCATCATTTCCTTTAACTGACAACTCTTCCATCATTCCCAAGTAAAGAGGGGCAGATGTTGATACCCAATTTTGCCCTCATATATTTTTAAAATAATTCACATACTTTCTAAATATCATTTTTTGCATTATTATTAATTCACAATATTTACACAAGCATTTCTCACAATTTTCCATAATTTTAGAGTTTTTAAATTAATTTTCTTACGTAAAAATTCTGTAATTACTGTTTTAAATTATTTGTGATAAGTTAATCACTTAAAATTATTATTTGCATCCTTAAGACATTTTTTAAATATTTTCACTCCATTTTTATATAATTACAATTGTATTTTTAGTTTACTTGCATAAATTTACGATAATAGCCTATATTTTGCATTCTTATTACAATTGATATTTCATTTAGGGTCAAAATAATATTTTGTATTTTTTATAGTGTCCTATTATTGTTCAAAGAATCCTTTTGCATAAGTAGAATTTTTATATATTTGTTTAGATATTTTATCAAATTATTTTCCTTCAAATTTCTATTTTTTAAAAGCTGGCCCAATTTTGAGTAATTTTTCTGACCAAACCAGCCCAATACACTAACAAAATAACCCCAGCACAAACCGGCCGCGACTCGCCTATCAAACCAGACCCAACCTCTTTTTAAAATCCTGGTCGTTGATCTCTAAGATCAATGGCCCATATTAAACCTACCTTTTTTATTTACCCGCCCCCAAAACCCTAATCCCTAGTTCCTCTCATCCGCCGCCTTAAGACTCTACCCCTTCCCTCTGAAGAACCGTAGTCGCGGACTCTTTAAACTCTCTCCTAATCCCTCTTCTAATGGGATTCTCATCTCATTTACTTGCCATATTTGTGTGTTTCCGCTACTGGTTGATTCTCCATGGTATCACCAAGTACTCGCCTAAACATGGCAAGTACTACTTCTCCGATTCCGTCCGGTTGACTCCTATCTCTTGAATCTGGACCATATTTCATCCACACACATTCGATTCTACACTGTGTGAGTCCGATTTTGTTTAGATTTTGTTGATTTACACTTTTCCTAAAAATTAGGGTTTACCAGATTTTCTCTTATATTGATTTCAAATTGATTTGCATGTATCTTTTCCTTGTTTATTGTTTATTTTACTCGGTTTCCTTATATGTTTGCTCGATTTTTGACTACTATATAAACCCCCTCATTTTCCCTTTTGGGACAGACTTTAAGAAATCGATCTCTTTACTAACATTTGGGGTTTTGGCTATTCTCTTACTTGGTATTTGTACTGGCCGGCTAAAATCTAAGGCCATTAATATCTTGTTACCTATTCTTGGTGCGAGCATTGCCCTGAGTTCATCGAAGCTATTGGGAACCTTGACACATTAGAAACTCCGGGTTTTCTGTGGAAATTTATTCTTTATTGTTCTTCGCATAACTAGTGAGTCACTATACTTTACAATTTCATTCCTGGATATCTATGGTTTGCATACATTTTCACTCTTGCAAATTGCTCAGTTCAGTTTGATTTCTGGGTTATTTTGTGTTTAGTTCATTTGCTTTTTTAATCCTTTAAGTATGTTTAAATTTTAGTTTCAAGCATGCCTAAATCTAGTTCTACTAAATTTTGACCAGTCAATGTGTTAAAGTTATTACTATTTGGGGCTCTTACATTTGTTAGAATCTTCTGGTGTTTAATTAAGTCTTTTGGTATCAATTTTGTTAGTTAAATATGCCCTACTCGCATAACTTGTACTTCTTTTAGTCTACTAGTGTAGTGAGTCCAAAAGCATGAATATCCTACTGTATTCCACATATTCAGAATTTTATGGTGATAGCTTGCCTATCTAACATGTTTGACCTAGCTCTGTATCAGTATGCCTTTTAGCATGTATTATCCCCTCCCTGATTCACTAGTAGTTGTAACCTGCTAAATGCTGCCCTATTGCCAAATTAGCATGATCAGGACCTATACTTAGCATAATATGGACCTTCTTTAGCTAGTTGGTCTACTGTGTCAATGCTAGAATACCTACATTTGCTATTTGGCACGAATTTACTTTTCCACTCTATTCTCATTTTTTGTGATGTTTGTCTTGCATAATTAATGTGTTTTAGTCTGTTATAAGACCTTTTCCTCAACTGTGATCTTTCTTCCCTGCTAATATACCCCCCAGTATGTCTTAACTCCATGTTCCTTCAGTGATTACTTGGCCTGTCATAATGTGTGTTCCTATCATGTTTTAATGCAATATTGTCTTCTGATGAGAGTTAACATGTTTGTCTTATGATACTAAGATGTATAATTAGCATAAACTGGACTTCTTAGGTCTCAAAATGTTAGTGTTAACTTCTGCCAAACCTTGCAAACTGGTTCCTTCTCTAACTCTCTCAATATGTGTTTATTTGTGCTACTTTGCTAAATGTTGAAGTTCTACTAAACAAATCCTATTACTTGCTTGATTAACTTCTTAGTATGCTCAACTTGACTATGTCTACTTTCGGATATATGTGTATCCCCTAACTTCTGTCAAGTCTCCTTACTTGCAACTTATGCTATTTTGAACTTCTCATTCTTAGCCGACTGAAAACCAAGGCTACCTAGGTTTTATTGTTGGCCACTCTAGTATGAGCATTGCTCGGGGTCCAATGAGACCCTTGTGAACTCTGACACACTAGGGCTTGGTTCTTAGTCACTCCCTCAATCTCAAAATTGTTCCTATTCGCCCTACTTCCCCTTGTTATTTTAAATATAGCTAAATTGGCTGATTTAAATGGTGCAACACTTGGTGCTATGGCTGAGTAAATTGGTTTTATAGAAGGCCTGGGTATGCTGTGTAAGAGTTATTGAAGGTCCAGGCGATGCTGAGTATTTTTATTTGGGCCTGTTGTAGGCTTTTATCACTGTTATGTAACATTTGTACTTTTACTCATTATTGGGCCTGTAATAAACTTTTGTATAAACAATTGGGTTGTTAGTAAAAATAGAATGAGTAGAATTTAATATCTACATGCACAATGGGTAGATAACATGCCTATAGGACTTGATAATGTATTTTCTATATGTGTTGATTGATTACATGGGCACTGCAGAGATCATGCCATTAGGAAAAGCACACAAACACACACTACTTGTTTACCATTAAACATGAGTTCAAATGTTATGTCTACTGCTACGCGTTTATAGACAACATGCCTATAGGATTTTGATCACTTCATCTGTTATTGTAACATATTTTTCACTAGAAATCTTGTTTATAGGACTAAGTATAACAATAAAACGAGTTCTAAGAGTCAACTACTAGGAATCATGCCTATAGGAAATAATTGCTCGACTATTTAAACATTATTCTTGAGCATCACGATTAGGGAAACCTATATATATCTGGGACCCTTCCCAGCAGATTCTGCTATACCCCCATTGCGTAGATCACCTAGGCATCACACATATAGGATTGGTAACTTAAAGCTTTCAATAACAAACTTGTAATAACTGCATAATTCTGTTTATAAGCTATACCTCATATCTAAAATTGCCTACATATTTTGATCGCCTAGAAGGCATGTCTATAGGTTTAAAATCCTAGATTTTGCCAATTTTTAATTGATATATGTGTTTGTGTGCACTTGCTAATTAAGTGTGGAGGTCAATGTGAGCCTTTAATTGCTTCTATGTGAAGTCTTTAGATGTTTTGTTTGGCACCTAGTTTTTACATTTTTAGAAGCCTAGATAAGGTCTAGAACCCTCCATAAAGAGGTCCAAAACCTCCTGGACCATAGGAATGGGACGGGTAATGCACCCGTAGGGCACGACTTAGAATCGAATTAGGATGCTCTTAGGTAAATATCTTTAACATAGTAATTGGGTAGCATGAGATGATAGTCTATGCCAACTGAATAATATGAGTAATACCCTATCTTTTAATACCTCCTTAAAAGTGTTGTCACATGTTGAAACCCGATTTCGCGAGAAAAAAAGGGGCACGACAGCAGGGCGACTCTGCTGGGGATTTACACTTAGGCTCTTACCATAGAGAATGTGGCTTATAAGGGTTAGTCTTCTTCGATATAAGTGACATTCCCTTTTTTTTCCCGTTTTTATTTGCTACTACATGCACATCCCTCTTCCATTTTCCTTTTATTTGTCTAATTCATTTTTACATTCACATCCCTCTTCCATTTTCCTTTTACTTGTTACATGCACATTTCTCTCCTATTTTCCCTTTATTTGTTTAAATTTGTTGTAATATTCATATCATTTCCCTTCTCCGCCCTTCCTAGCTTAAATTGGTCATAACATGCATATCCCCTTCCTATTCACCTTTATCTGCTCTAAACTGCTCTTCGTTTGTTTAAAGATTGCTACATCATGTCTCTCCCACTCCTACTCCCTTGATTACTTTATTACATTCCCTATATTCCACTAAATAACTTCTTCTTTTGTCTTTATTTTTACATCTTTTATGTTTTATCTTAATACTACATTTATTGCTTTCAAATATTTATCATGCAAATAATTGGCAACGTGTTATTATATTTGCATAAAGCATGCTACACATCATATTCCACTCATGCCCGGCTAATCATATAGAGGCACTTGATGAGTGTCCACGCTCTTCCAAAATTACCCTTTTAAATTGGAAAGGCTTATTTGCGGTAAACTAGTCGATCAACGGTGCAGTCGACGGTTCCGTGCCTTTCCCTCTCAACTTGTCCACTTGAGAGTACCAACTTAGACCCTTATAGAAACCTCGCTCCAATACCAATCGTGCATGCATCATGTCAAACCTAGAATTGGTAAGAATGTTGTCCACGTGATAATCCACTAAGATAAGCCATGTCCAAAGTTTGATGGGATTCCATAATACCAAAGGACACCATCACGTTATGTGCATTACTTGGAGAAAACATGCCGTATGTTGATCATGAATATGTTAATAGTCAGATCCGAGGGGGAAATGGATAACTCTACTTGTTCTGTAGAAAATTAAGCATGAAGTCCCAAGGTTCGGCATGGTTCAAAATATCCCACCTTTGTTTCTTGACTGGTGGAAGAACCTCTCACCTAGTGACAAGAATCGTGTGAAAAGGGTCCTTGGTTATTTACCTTCCTTATTGGACATTCGGCCAAATAGGGCATTGATTGAGACCACCACTATGTTTTGGGATGAGAAAAGAGTTATCTTTCACTTTGGTGACATAGAAATGACTCCTCTCTTATAAGAAATAGGAGGCTTCGCTAGGCTTCCATAGGATAGTCCGGGTTTATTAGTACCAAAAAATCACACTCTCCGCGGTTTTTTGTAAATGATGGGTTTCAAGAAAAACGATGAGTTACTCTGCCTAAAGAAGTCATACATCCCATTTGAATTCCTTTATGAACGTTATGGGCATAGCAAGTCATATCGCCTTCACCATGCTGAACTTTCCATTACTTCCTTGGGTTGGACACACCGCCGAGTTATTATGTTCATTGTCCGCTTGGGGTTGCAGATATTTGGGATGAAAGAGGGAAGGATCCACACTCTCTTAGCCATGGTCGCTAGGACTCTAATGGAAGGAATTGAAGGAAAAAATTACACTATCATCCCCATGATCTTGGCCGAAATGTATCATGCTCTGGATCAATGAAAGAAGGGGTATGGACACTTCGAGGGCTATAGTTTGTTACTGCAGGTTTGGTTGTTAGAATATTTCTAGAGAGGTGAATATCGTCAAGAGCTTCTGCGATGACCATTGAATGACTACATAGCCTACCATCATTAAAAAGAATGACATTAACCTAGATAGGTTTGCGCAACCTGAAAGGGTTGTGAGCTAGGTGCGTTTCTTCAGCAATTTGACTGAAGAAAAGGTACATTAGATGTTTGAATGGTTCCCTAGCAGCGAGTTCATCATCAGATCAAGAGAAACTACTTATCTAGTGCTGATCGGATGAAGAGGAATCTATCCTTATGCTCCTATAAGGGTAATGAGGCAAGCGGGAAGAAAACAGGTTATACCTCGGGTTTCCAACATATTCCAGTACAAAGTAGAGGTTAGACGGAACATCATTTCGTTCTAATTCGAGGCACAACATATGTGGAATCAAAAGGTCATTGTGGAGAAAGATACCATCGAGACAAACTGGTATCATATTGGCCATGTATACTTCTACCAATCATGGTTGGTAGATGATATAGCGGGAGATGTCAAGCCAGGGATTAATCTGAAATATGGTTATAGATGACGTTGCTGAAGCACAAGTAATGTATAAGATGCTGTGCAAGAGGGTCTTCGAGTCTGAAGCTAGGCATTTGGAACATCACAAAGTGGATATGGAATCAATCAATGAATGGAAAGAACTTTCTTCTAAATCAACAGTGAGATTGTAATATTTGAAGCAAGGGCTAATGGAACTTGAGGGGAAGATTATAAAGAGACTCTCGGATTATTAGAATATGAAAGGCAATGAATGAGGGCATCTAGCAAGGGTTTACCTACTATTTGATATGCGCGACCTGGGGAACTTGATTGATGGATCCAAGAAGGCCAAGCATGGAGAAGGTCCCTCTGGGGCCAAGTAGATTATGAAGCAATATCTTTACTGCTTTCTAGATTTGTTTAAATTTTTTATTGTAATAAGGCGAATTCCATTAGTGACTTTCTCATTATTGTCGTTTTAGTAATGATTTGACTCATTTTCACACTAATGAAATGACGCAATTATTGGCAAAAATTTTCTCCAAAAAATATTGGAGCTATAAAGGGGAGCTTGAGCATGCCCGAAAATTGGAAAACCTTTCTCTCACCCTAAACGTCCCTTACATCAACCAACAAAACACAAACGCCCAAAACCCGGTACCTCCCCAAATCACACAAAATCAAAATCCACAAAATCCTCTCGCGCCTCATCAATATGCTACATTCCCTCAAAACCATATTACTTCACCAGTACCTACTCCTCCACAACACCATCACCATCCAACTCAATATCCACAAACCACCACTTACCACACTCCTCAAAACGCACCACAACCTACCCCTGATCCCCAAAACTCAACCAACGACCACCATTATGCCCAGACTCCCGACGTCCATCAAAGCAATCCCATATATGTGGAAACTTTATCCCATAATCCAACACAGACCCTATACATACCTGAATACACCGAGAAGGACCTGCTCATCAAGAACATGATAGAAGAACTCAAGAAACTTACTGGAAGAGTTCAAAGTGTCGAAGGTGCCAAAGGCATTGAGGGTTTGAATTATGAAAATTTGTGTATTCAGCCAGATGTAGAACTGCCGGAGGGTTACAAACCTCCTAAGTTTGAAATGCTCGACGGAATTGGTGACCTGAAGGTGCATTTGAGAACGTATTGTGACAAGCTTATAGTGGTTGGCAAGGATGAAAGAATCTGCATGAAGTTGTTCATGAGGAGCCTCACTAGGGACACCTTGTCTTGGTACATCAGGAAGAACCCAAAGAAGTGGGTTAATTGGGTGAGCATGGCATCAGATTTCATTGATCGATTTAGGTTTAACACAGAAAATGCATCCGACATTTTCTTCATTCAGAATATCAAGAAGAAACAAATTGAGACTTTTAGCGAGTATGATTCTTGGTGGATGTATGAAGCTGCAAAAGTAAGGCCGACACTTGAAGAAGAATAGATGAATAAGTTCTTCGTCAGAGCTCAATACCCGCAATACTACAAAAGATTGATGTTTATTGAGAACCATAAATTTTCTGACATCATCAAGTTAGGAGAAATATTAAAAGAAGGGATCAAAAGCGTAATGGTGACAAACTTTGAAGCACTCCGAGCCACAAATAAAGCCTTGCAATCAGAAGGTGTTGATACCCAATTTTTCCCTCACATATTTTTAAAATATACATATATACCTTCAAAATAGTGCATGAGCATCATCAACTATTTTTTCAATAATTTTTCATAATTTTTAAAGGTTTTTAATTAATTTGTTGTTGCATCAATAATTATTAATTGCATTTCAAATAATTTTTTTATGGTGAATGTAACAACCTGGTCGGTCGTACCGGGATTTTTAGCCCCGCTTTCCCAATTTCTGCTTCGTTTTGTGTTGTTTAGATCATTTATGTTGTGTTGGGTCGGTTGGCTTGGGTTTAGAGTGGTTGTGGAGAGAAATAAGACACTTAGTCTCTTAAGTTGGTTTAATAGTTAGAAAAGTCAACCGGAAGTTGACTTATAGGCATATGATCTCGGAATGTGATTTTATGACTCGAATGGCTTCGTTAGGTGATTTGGAACTTCGGAGTGTGATCAAAATTTTATTCCGAGGTCCGTGGTAGAATTAGGTTTGAATTGGCGAAATTGGAGTTTTGGCGATTTTTGATAGGCAAAGGAGAAGTAGCTATCGGTGTCGGAATAGAATTCTGACAATTGGAGCAGGTTTGTAGAGTCATTTGGGATGTGTGTGCAAATTTTCAGGTCATTCAGATGCGGTTTGGGTGGTTTCGACATCATTAGCGAATTTCGGAAGTTTAGAAATCATTAGGCTTGAATTACTAATTAATTTGGTCATTGGATGTTGTTTCGCGTGTTCCGAGTGTTTGACTAAGTCGGGGTACTATTATATGAGGTTTTGGCATTTTTGGTTGGGCCCCCGAGGGACTCGGGATGATTTCGGACGGTCGTCGGAGAGTTCGAAAGTTAGAAAATACTGCTGGTGTATTCTGCTCAGGTGTTCCGCAGATGCGGAAGGGTGACCGCAGGTGCGGTCACCGCATGTGCACTTGGTCGTCGTAGGTGCGGAAATGGGCCGGCTGGGGGTGCATCGCAGATGCGGAAGTCTTGTCGCACCTGCAAGCCCGCATGTGCGGTGTGTTTAGTATAGATGCAAAAATGGGATTTATAAGTGAGGAATGCAAGTGCGCACTCGGGACCGCAGGTGCAGGTCCGCAGGTTTGAGGGAATGTAACGACCCGACCGGTCGTTTTGAGCTCTAGCGCGTCGTTCAGCAGTTTGAGGTCATGAGCAACTTCATTTCAGGTATTATGACTCGTACGCATTGTCGGAATTGAAATTCGGGAAGTTCGGGTGGATTTGGAAAGAGAATTCTCATCTTAAAAACCTTAAGTTAGAAGAACCGTCTAAGAGTGGAATTTGGAGTAAACGACCTCGAAATGAGGATCTGAAGGTTCCATCAGGTTCGTATGATGATTTTGGACTTGGGCGTATGTCCGAATCGGGTTTTGGATAACTCGGGAGCGTTTCAGCGTATATTGTGGAAGTCAGCATTTTTGAAGGAATTTCCTAAGTTTGGTTTGAAGCGCATTTCAGTGATATTGATGTCCGTTTGGGATCCCGAGGCTGGGAATCGCTTCGTATGGTGATTCT
Organism: Nicotiana undulata; assembly: GCA_005239495.1. NCBI lineage: Eukaryota > Viridiplantae > Streptophyta > Magnoliopsida > Solanales > Solanaceae > Nicotiana > Nicotiana undulata. The sequence continues at coordinate 112,954 of ML267241.1, forward strand.
GGAGTTGTGAGCGCGATCGGAAGTGAATTGGGATGTCCGGATGTCATTTTGAAGTCAGTTGGCTAAAGATAGAAATTTGGAGGTTTTTGAAGAATCCGACCGGAAGTGAAAATTTTGATATCGGGGTCGGAATAAGATTCCAGAAGTTTGAGCAAGTCTGTAATGTCGAATTTGACTTGCTTGCCAAATTTGGTTTCATTCCGAGTATTATATGTCGGTGCGGCGCATTGTTAACGAATTCAAGAACTTAAAGTTCTTAAGTTTGATTCTAGGGGGTTTGAGGTGTGATTCTGAGTTTTAGCGTGGTTTTGGGTGTTCCGAAAGCTAGATCAAGTCCACGGGATGATTTGGGACTTGTTGGAACGTTCGGTTTGAAGTTCCGAGGGCTCGGGTGAGTTCCGGATAGGTCCCGGGATGTCTTTAGGCTAAAATATAGTTGTTGCAGGTCAGAGGGGTCAAATATCTGAGCCCACCACCGTGGTCCGCGGTCCTTTTTGTGTTGGCCGCGGTGGGGGGCTTCGCGGCCGCAGTCGTGTTTTCGCGGTCCGCGGTGGATGAGCTGGGCCACTGGTCTGACTTCAGAGGCTTATATCGTTTGATTTACAAGGTTTTTTGAGATGATTCAAAAACGAAAGTTGTAGCCCTTCGTTGCTAGTTGCTACAAAGGTAAAGAAAGTTATGGAAAAAAAATACTAAAGCATGTCACTACAGTCATTTTTCTTGATTTTCTTAAGTTTTTGTTGATTTTTTCTAGCGCGGCCCAGGTCCTTTTTTTCGCGGACCGCGGGGGGGGGGGGGGGGGGGGGGGGGGTGTGGGGGCTAAGAGGAGTATAAATAAGTGGGATTATCACTTATTTTTCATTTTTCAAGACCCCAAAAACATAAGAGGCGATTTTCCAAACACCATTTTTTCTCCAAAACGTTGGTAAGTTATTTATAACTCATTTTCTTCACTCCTTAACTTCTTTTTACAAGATTTCATCCTAGAATCTAGGGTTTTCATGGTGGAATTGGGGATTTTGGGTAAAACCTAAGAGAATTGAAATTTGGGGATTTAGACCTCAAATTGAGGTCGGATTCCAAAACCATTTATATATCCAGGCTCGGGGGCAGATGGGTAATCGGATTTTTGTCGAATTTCGGGTTTAGACCGAGCGAGCCTGGGTTTGATTTTTGACTTGTGGGGAAATACTTTAGAAAAGTCACTTCCATGCATTAGAATTGATTCATTTAGCATTTATTGATATAATTAAGTAACTTGTGGCTAGTTTCGAGTCCTTGGAAGACGAGTTTGGAGTTTCGGGCGCATTCTTGGCCCGGAAAGTAGGTTCGGTACGAGGTAAGTCTCCTTTCTAACTTTGTGAGGGGTAACTGTCCCCATAGGTGAACGAAATGAATATATGCTATTGTTTGCGGGGGCTACGTACGCACGAGGTTACGGGAGTCTGTGCGTAGCTACTTTTATGCCATGTCCGGGTAGTCTAGGACCTACATCATGTCTTGTGATCTTTCAAGAAATGGATTATATGCTTTATGAATTTATGATTTATGAAACTTTGGTTTTTCCCTGAGATCACAGAAATTGGTAATTTAAAAGAATTGTTTATTGAATGTAATCTAAGAAAATGTTGTATGTGCATGTGACTGCTTCGCAAATTACATTCCACGAGCGGAATGTATTTCCCCCACTCTCATGGGAGCGGGCCGTACGCCACGGCGGATTGAAAGATGCACTTATGGTTCGGGCCGTTCGACCCTCGGCAGTGCATAGATATGATTATTTTATGGCAAAGATGCAGTTATGGTTCAGGGCGTTCGACCCTCGGCAGTGCATAGATATGATTATTTTTATGGAAAGAATGCACTTATGGTTCGGGCCATTCGACCCTTGGCAGTGCACAATTTACTTTTATTGTTGGTTCGCGCCGAACGACCCTCGACATTTCTTACGCATATATATACATATGATATACTACTTGTGACTTAAATTGTTAAATTGTCTTAAGGACGTAAATTGTTAAATGATTTCATGGATAATGACTTGACAGATATTTGGGGGGAAAATGAAGTAGAAATTATGTATTTACTTCCAGTGTTTATTGAATTGCAGTTACTTTTAAGGTTTACTGATTTTATTACCCTCGTGTTCCTTTTGTTGTTGTCATATATTGTTAGGTTACATTGTTGGACCCTAATGAGTGTCAAGTCGACCTCTCGTCAATACCTCTCTGAGGTTAGTCGGGATACTTACTGAGTACACGCTGTTTTCGTACTCATGCTACACTTGCTGTGGATTTTATTGCAGAGGTACTTTCATAGCGATTAGGTTGGCTTGGAGACTTAGGTGTGTTGCATCATTCGGAGGCGATCCGCAGCCAGCAGAGTCTTCCTCTATGTATTGTATTTATTTTATTCTAAAGTCCTTGTCCAACTTGTATTTCGGACAAGCTTGTAGCATTTTGTAAATAGTCTTAGAAATTACTCATGTACTTGTGACATTAGGTTCTGGGATGTAATTGGGTTGTATTTTTAATAACTTGGAAAAATAGACTGTTGCTTTTACTTAATGGATTTTTATCTAGTTATTATGTATTAAAGTGAAAGGCAGCGATTCCGAAAATGTTAAAACATGAATTTATTTTAACTAATTAATGATTGGCTTGCCTGACAATGGTGTCCGGCGCCATCACGACCTTATGGATTTTGGGTCGTGACAACATGGTATCAGAGTGCTAGGTTCCCTTAGGTCTCACGAGTCATGAGCAAGTCTAGCAGAGTCTTGAGGATCAGTACGGAGACGTCTGTACTTATCTTCGAGAGGCTACAGGGTTGTTAGGAGTACTTCCCTTCTTGATCCCTCATCGTGCGATTTGATTCCTTTAAGGCTTATGCCATTATTTCTTCTTACTCAATCTTACGCGTCGCGAAGCGCTTTTTACGAATCGAGGATTTGAGGAATTTTAATGATACTATGGATGTGGTGCGGGATGTTTCTCCCTGAGAAGTTGATTGGGGCTATTGTCGTGGCTTTTTGGAAGAGTAATATGTTGTTTCAGCTAGTAGCAGTGATTCTGAGAACTTTGAGATTATGCTCAGGTTGTGATGATGCTTACGATTGGCTATCGCGCGATGTCGATACGATGGTAGAATGCTTGCCCATATGTTGGGATGATGAATAGTTTGAAGGGAGGTCTTCTCAGGGCGTGATTTCGAGATTTCAGTATTTTTGTTCCCGCGGAGGAAAGACATTTGGACTATGAATGGTCCGGTTTGGATTGATAAAGTAGTAAGACTTGGTGTATTCAAGTGAGGTGGAATATTCACCTGTGTTGTGATATCGTCGTCATTGATCGAATGGAATGTGTTAAGTTCGTCGGTGCCATGGCTTCTTCGGTGGAAGAATGGGGTCAGAGTACTGTGAAGAAGCATTAAAGAAGCGGCTGTCAGAGGTCGTGGTGTGATGTGGTTAAGTATGAAATAAGCATTTCTAATGAAGGTGGCTCGAGGGAGATGATCATAGGAGAGTTTTGAAGTTGTGGGGATCTACTGGTTTAAGCGCTACAGAGGATGATATTTAATTGAGGCAATGATTGCGCAACATACGATGAAGGAATACATGTGAGGAAATGTCAGGCGGGGGCTAAATTTCTACAAAGGTCAGGCGTAAGGAAAGGAAATCAGGTAGTGCTTAAGGAATAAGGTTAACCAAAGTGGGAGAGCGGCAACATAGTGGTGAATTAGAATATATGGTAGCGCATTTAGTAGATGTGTATAAGGAGTGGACGAACTGGTAAAGTTGGTGAATGAGAACAGGCTTAGGATGGGGTATTGATGTGGTAAAGAGTGTACATTACAGCGTCGTTGGAAGGTGTCAGTTGGTGATTTCCACAGGTGGGTTATCTTCTGTGAATAGGTTAACGATTGTGTGGTTGGCAAGTTTCTGCGAGGGATTCTAGTGGCTGCTCGGTAGGAGGCAGAATGTGTGAATGATACTAGAGGATTGGGGTGTTTAAGGAAGGTTAACGGAGGAACGCAGAAGAATTGGACGGATTGGTTGAGCAATATTGTGTTAACAACGGAGGAGGGATTCCAACATGGGTCTAGAGTAGTGCAAGGAGTAGTTTTGGGCTAAGTGGGGGAGTCCCACTGCCTACAGTTGGGTTGTAGGATTTTCTTCTCATAGGGATTGCAGATTGTCGACGTATTGGCCAGGTATTATAGCTAAGGGAGAGGAGTAAATGGGTGATCGTGCATGTAATTTGTTAAATGTGTGCAAAGCTGGCTCTATCAAATCAGGGTTAGGTTTGGGAAGATTCAAAAAAAATTCTTAAGGCATAGGCGAGTGGTAAAGGTAGCGACTCAGTCACATAATTCGTTGAAAAGGGTGTTTATGTGCTAGAAGAGCCTTGGAGTTGATTGTATTCAGGGCCAGTCAGAGTGGGTGACTCTCAATAACGGTCCTAGTGAATTCAAAGGTTAAGAATGTGGCGTTTAAGGGTTTCAGGCAGCATTATGATTGAGAGTCGAGCTTTTGCATTATGATTTCCGAGAAAGGGAAGATGGTTGGAGTGTTCTATGATATGTTTCAGCATGCAGGATAATATTGGGAGAGTGAGAGAAGTAAACTCCGGGGTGTAGGAAGAACTTTCATAGAGGTATGAGACGGGTTGTGAGACTTAGACAGCATGGTCTCATGAATTAAGGCCACTCGGGATGAGTGAGGAGTGAGTTTGTTATGAGTTGAATGGGGTTACTGTTGCTTCTGAGGCAATTAAGTATGATTAAAAGAATATAGATGGGTTAGCCATGGTTGAGATGGCACATGTACGACAGTGATCAGTTCCTTTGGTGTGATTGAGTATGTGTATGGTTTGTGCAGATGTGTGTGGGGCTTGTCCGCCGTCATAATAGATATCATTTGGAAGCATTCAAGCATTATGGCTTGTCAAGTGTAGGCGGGTTCACGGAAGGATTAAGGTGATATAGACCACTACTTAAGGATTTGCATGTTGGGTGATTGTGATAATTCACTTGTTGGTTGTTATGGTTCTCTTGAATTTAGATAAGTAAATGTTTCTATGTGATGAAGCTCTCACCCTAATGATGGTTCAAGAGTTAAGATGGAATTCTTGCGCTATTTCATACCGGCATGTCGGGTGCATTAAGAAGTAGGGAACTGGGAGTAAGGATTGAGATTGTGGCTCGGTGTTAATAAGGATGTCATGAGCTCGGATGAGCGAGAAAAAAGGTTTGAAAATCTAGAATAAGCTGGTGTTATCTTCAATGTCACTTGAGATCGATGTTCGGTGTAAGAGGCTTGCACCTTGGTTATGAGTTCTTGACATGTTTTACGGCATTGATGGGGCTCGGTGGTATGGATGTGTAGACTTGTTACCTTGTGTGGAAGGTCATGGGAGCGTGACCACGGGAAGATTGTATAAATGTGACTTGTGGCCACCTGATTGATTGAAGGTTTAGACCAAGTATACGGAAGTGTAATGTTGCTTATTTGAAAGTGTATGCCTGTAAGGCGTTCGGTTCATTTTCCGTTGTGGGTTATGGGGTGTTGTCCTGACTGTGATTGTGGTTCTTACGTGTTATGCGAGGAAGTGGGTTATTATGGACCCAGGTTAAGATATTAGCTTAGTTCAGTGTGAGCGAAATTGGCTTGAAGTGCGCAAATGGATGAAACAGGGCTATAGGCTTAATGTAAGTCAGATGTGTTCATTTTAGTATAGCGCTCCTCAAGGAGGGGCGTTGGAATATCATATATTGTTCCGTCTCCGTCAAATTCATGTATATTATGATTGTGTCGTATGAGTTGTGAAAAGGCTTGATAGATACCTATGTGTTGAGTCTCCGTGTAGTGATGATGTTATGGAGAAGGAGAGCTCTTGATATTCAGAGTATATATATCGTACCTTAGTTGTGCTTAAGTTTTGTAGCATATGACTCTATCAGTCTACCCAGGATGGTATTATGAACCTAGCGTGCTTATGACCGATATTCAGTATTTTGCAATAGTGAGCAACTCAGCTCCGTGTATATCTCCTTATGCGAATTTTATGATGGGATCGGGTGGCACGCCTGTTTAACCAAAGAATTATATTCCTTGACCAAAGATATTTAGGATGAACACGGGTTACTGATAATCAATAAAGTAATACGATAAATAAAGAAAAATTGAGTAATAAACAATATTGTAGTATGCAAAAAGTAAAGTCGATTGTATTCGAGAATTCAGATGCTCTTATGGGTTACATTTCTTTCCTTCATATAGGGGTTTCCTAGTATAACTTTTGGTTCCTGTCATGAATGGTCATTAATGGCTAATTATTACATTAATGAGGCGTTACAAAGGATAACCGTAACTGTTGTATAGGAGTTACGTAACAGATAAGTCATTAGCTGTTGATTCTCGAATCTTCCCGTAGCTTGTCTGGGTTCACTGTGACCGTATCTCTTCTTTGTCATTAAGTTTCCCGTGGTTGATGAACTCGTGGGTTTATTGACCGTGTCTCTTTGTCCCGTACCTCTTTACAGAATCAAGTCTATCTATTGCATTTTCCTTGGTCCACGTAGCTAGCTGTGTTGTCAAGAATTTGCTTACGTGTGAGACTCTTTTTTACCAATACAGATAGTCCCTCCACTTACCATATATTTGTCGATTTGGTAAGTGGATACGCATTTATGGCGGGAATATTTTGCCGCCGTTTTGCTCCGAAACATTGTATCTTTCTATGAACACAGGCGTCGTTTGTCACTTCCATTTAATTCTTCTTCCACGTGTCCATTTCTGATTAGCTCTGCAATGACTCGGTGCCTTTTAGGGCTTTTTGCGGCTGCGTCAGTCCCGAAGTGAGACCTTTAATCATGACTTTCCATCATTGTTTTTCCATGTTTCGACGGTTGTCTTTATGTATAAATACCCTTCTTCCTTTCTTTAGTTCCACGAAACATTTTATAACTTGTCTCTTTTCTTATAAAGAATTTTCCGTTGCTTCTGTAAGTATGTCTTCATCGAATCAACCCAAGAAGGTAATAGATTTGGAAAATCTCGCACCTTCTTCTGCTCCAATTAGGAGTCAGAGGGGAGGCAGACTAAGGAGTTTAGGATCACCTCCCTCTAGAGGTTCTTCTTCCTCAATAGTTTCTCCTCTTTTCGCTAGGTTTTTGCTTTCTCTTAGGGCTAGATCTTCTCATTCTTCATCTAGAGGTAAAGATGATCATCTTTGTGAACCCAAAGTTGATGAGATTATTCCTGCCGAGTTTGTCTTTACTAGGGAAAACCCAATTCTTGTAGACGAGTCTACTTCTTTAGATAGTGTGGAGAGGTATCCAACTATTATAACTGAAGGTCATGTTCCTCTTGTTCGTAGAGAGTGTTCTTGGGGCCTGATTTCCCTGTTTATGTCCCCAATAGTAATCAAAGGATAACGTCTAATAGGAATGGTTATTCCTTTGTTTATGCATATCCTTTTACATTAGGGTTTAGACATCCCATTGATCCAGTTATCATCGAGTTTTGCCATTTTTTCAATATCTGTTTGGGACAAGTTTGTCCGCTGGTTGGCGAGTTTTCGCGTGTCTAAGAGTTTTGGCTTCTTTAGCTTCAGTTCCCTTTACTTTAAATCATCTTATTCATTTATATTTTCATGTCTTGTTTCGTCAAGGGGTTTTTACTCTGGCTGCTCGGAGTAAAAGAGTGTTAGTAACCCCTGGTAATGATAAAGACAGAGGTTGGTATCTCAGGTATGTTGTTGTCCCCACTACTGGGTTAGTGGGTGAAGAGAATCTTCCCTTCCCTGAGAAGTGGAACCGTGCACGTGAGTACTTTTTTTGTTCGCATCTATTTTCTTCTTTCATTAGACTTGGATTGTGTTATTAACACCGTATCTATTTTTTCTTTTCAGCAATCATAATATTGTTGAGAATGTCTCCAGTATTCGTGATTGGGTAGAAAAAATGTTGTTTGTCGCTCCTGTAGAAGAAAGGTCCTGGAAGTACTTCGCGGGGAAGTACCGTTGGCTTGTAAAGACCCATGGTAAGTGGAGTTTTTCTTACTTCATGTCTTACCCGAGCCTACAGTTATTCTCGTTTAACTTTTCCCTTTTTGACAGGGTTTTCCGCCCGTGGGGTGTCTGCTTCATCTATCCCGAAGATGTCTTTGTCTTAGGCTCAAGATATCCTTGCTAGTTCGTCTTCCTCAAAGAGGAAAGTGTGTGATCCCCGTTCTGAAGAAGAAGAAGAAGAAGAAGAAAGAGAGGGTGCTTTAGTACACCGGTTACGAAGAAGGCGGGTGGTTTTGGACGACGAGTCTACCCCCATGACTCTTTCTTCTGTGCCTACAGGTAGACCCTCATCTTCTGAAAATGATTCAAAGTCCCCAGTCCATGATTATGTCGAGTATTTGTTTCATGAAGGTTTTGATCTCGCTCCCGATGACGTTCCCTTAGCTGTTGTTTTCCCCGACTCTTTAAGAGAAGAAGTTTCATCAGTTCCTTGTTTCTCCGCTGTTCCCGCTCCTTTAGCCGTTACGGCTTCTTTCGTTTCTCTGCCCGTGGTTTCTTCAATTCCTCATTCATCCGTGCCTGCTATTGTGCCCGTGGCTCCTTAAATTCCTGGACCGTGTATTTTTGTTGCTGCTCCCTCTGTTCCTGCTTCCATACCTTCCACTAGGGAAGTAGGGTCTTCCAGCAGGGAGATGTGGAGGGTTGTGATTGAGGTTCCAGCTGAAGGGAGTGTTTTCAAAAAGACGGGCGAGCTAGAGGTGTGGCTTAAGCCTCTGATAGGTCCTGAAGAGAAATCCAAATTGTCTAGCCATACAGCTCTCACGTGGGACAATGAAGTGGTGCATACTTCTTTGAAGGTATTGTGTAGCTTATTCTTACATATGTACACCTTTCCATGTCTAAACAGTTACCATGTTTAACTGTTTTATTATTTTTTTTATAGATGCACCTTATTGGCTTAGAACTTATGAAAAGAGTTTCAAATTCGGATAATGAGTTGAAAGAGTTGCGGGAGCTGCGGGTTGATTTTTACAATCTGAAGGCACAATATGATAGCTTGAGGGTAGATATGGATGCTTTAGAAGAGGAGAGGAATACCTTGACGAGACAGTTGAGGATTACAACAACGGAACTGGCGGTGGAGAAGGCTTCTTCTAGCCAAGCTGATAAGGATAAGAGTATTTTTGAATCCTCGTTTGCTGAACAATTGTACCAAGCCTCGGAGGAGATCAGGAACTTGAAGCATCTGCTAGGGCAGAAGGAGCAATATTCTGGTGAGCTTGTACAGACTCTCTCTCGGACCGAAGAAGAACTGCGTGAAGCTTTAGACAAAATCCGAACTTTGGAAGAGTCAGTTGTACCCTTGAGGGCCGCCCATGAAGCTGCTGAAGCCGAGAAAGATGGATTGAAGGCTGAGCTTCAAGTGTGGGAAAAAGATTATAATGAACTCAAAAAGGCGGCTGCCGTTGATGTAAATTGGGGGTACATGAATTCTCGGCTTGATACATTGATGTAGATGAGCCAAGAGGGTCTCGACCTCAACGTTGAAATTGCTAAAACTAAAGAGGCCATAGAGAAGACCCAACGAGGTCTTGATCTTTCTCCATCCACTGATGGAACCCACGTTGCTCATGCCTCTTCGCCTCAAGCTGCTGCCGTTCTGTAAGGACCCGTAAAATTTCTTGTTTAAGATAATGCCCGAATAAATCCTCGAGTTGTTATAACTGTAGAAATTCTTAAAACAGACCTTATTTGTGTAAAAGTACCCCGGAATTTGAAAGAATAAATTTTCCAGAAATTGGGTGTTATGCGACGCACTATGCGATCACATAACGTGTATGCGGACCGCATAATGGTCGCATACATGGGCAGAATCACTGCCCAATTTGAGGACAACTATGCGATCCATTATGCGATTGAATTTCGGTTCTGCGGACTGCATAGTTGTCGCATTCTTTCCCATTGGGTTTTTGTGAGGGAGGTTATGCGACACACTATGCGATCACATAACGTGTATGGGGACCGCATAGTGGTCGCATAGATGCACAATGTATTTTTAAGGTTAGCTCATCTTGAGGGCCATTCTGCGACCGGTCTGCGGACCGCATGTCAGGAATGCGATCGCATTCCTGACCGCATTCCTGTGTCGTGCTCCTAATTTTTCTAATTTTAAAACCCGACCCCTAGTTCATTAAAACACCCCACCCCTTCATTTTAACAAGTTTTCTGGGAAAAAAATAGAGAGAAGGAAAGGAGGGTTCTTGAGAGAGAAAGTGGTTCTTCCACCAAAGTGATTTTCAAAGTCCCTCAGGCCTGGTATTTCGAGTAATCTCCTTCTTCCTCATTCTAGCAGGTAAGGGTTACCAACCCCTTTTCCATTAATTTTCTGATTTTAAACAAAGGGGGGATTGGCATGGATTGATTCTTGAAAATATTAACTAAGACCTTGCATGCATGTTTAATAATGGTGTTAATCTAGTAAGAGGGAGTGAGTTGGGGTAAATTTCACAAAGATAGGGTTGGTAATCTAATGGGGTCACATAGTGTTTGGCAAAATGCTTAAGAGAGTCTGAATTGCATGCATGACTTCCAATTCTGAGTTGAATATGTTTAATTGTGAACTAGATTCACGGTACTAGTCGGTTCGATGATTTGTGAGTAAAAGTTAAAAAGGGATTTCGACTCCAGGTATGTATGGCTAACTTTAACTCTTGTACAATCCCTCTTATTGTGGAAAGCATACAGTATGTGTACTTATATGAAAACATGTGAATTGACTGTCTAGTTGATTTCCACCCCACTGTGTTAGATGAGATTTTGAATTGTGACATGGCATGCCTACCTTATTATGTGCAAAGATGGTAGTTAATTAAAGTTATTGATATGAAGCATTGTAAATAAGTTGAACGGCTATGGAAACACCTTGTGCATAAATTGCTGCTTGATGAAAGTTTGGGGTGCCTTGAGCCCAAGTAAATGAATTGTTAAATGTTAATTTGTGATCCTTGAAAGAAATGCCCATGTGATAAAATTGTTTGGTGTTGTTGTTGAATTTGTGATCCTTGAAAGGAAGGCCCAAGTGATTGAATTGTAAATGTGGATTTGGAATCCTTGAAAGGAAAGTTCTTATAATGAAATTGTTTGTTGTTGTTGTTGTTGTTGTTGTGATGAAATTATTGATGGTGTTGTTATGAAATATAAATTGTCAGGCGGGGTCGGGTTGCACGTCGCAACACGAAGTAATAAGGTGTGGGTTGTGGTGATAAGGGTGGCCAGGGTAATAAGGGTGGAAAAGTGATCGTTATCACTATTGATATGAAATTGATGAAACTCGTGAATATGGTGGTGTTGGAAAGGGAAAAACGAGAGATTGTAAAGTTGTTGATTTTGATTGTCTCTTTCCGTGTGTTTGGATTGTTGGTCCTATTGTTGTCCTTTTTCTTATCTGTATATTGGTTGATTGTACTAGGGATAAAGTTTGTTCATACATACTAGTACTATTCCACAGTACTAACGTCCCTTTTGAGGCGCTACATCTTTTATATGGATGTAGGTGGTTCCATAGCAGTTAGCTCAGCCCGCCGTTAGTGGTACCTCATCTTCATCTCTGCAGCAGTTATGGTGAGCCCCTCTTCTCCTCGGGGTCGTGTGTGGATCATACCACCCACTTTTGCTTATGTTGTAAAGGTATAGCCGGGGAGTTGTTACCGGCAAGATATGTAAAATCCATAGTATTCGTAGAGGCTCCGTATACATGATGTGGGTGTATATATATTTATTTTTGGGTAGTAACAGTACGTACTCGGAACCGTGGATCATGTTGGAAAGTTATGTATCTATTATGTATGTTTGAATATCAATTGTTGAAATGTTAAAAGAGGAAACAAATGGAGATATGTTGTAAACTGTACTTTGAAACTAAAATCGGCTAACTCACACGAAATAATGCATGTTATGAACGCGGGGTAATACGTTGGGCAGGAAAGGCAATTCAGGTCTGCTTGACTGGGTTCACCCGGTTAGGTGCCGGTCTCGTCCCTCGATTTTGGGGCGTGACACGTTCCTCCTGAAGAAGTCAACTCTCCTCCTCATGAAGACTGAAGATCTGGTTTCCCTTTTTTTTATTTAGATTGGTGTGGTTACCCCCAGCTCCATCGGGGGTAAGTTTGAAACTCTACAGTCCCCAATTGACAACATAGGGGCACTAAAAATGTAATTATTATGCGGCGAAGTACTAGTTAGTACTTAGTTTTAACTTAGCCGCTCTTTTTATATCAATGCAATTTGAAGACTTTTGTTTCGAGTTTTGGTTTTACTCTTTAAGTGTATTGAATGTTTTGTTCTTTTGAGGTTTTTGTTTGCACCTCTTAACCTTTTGCATGAAAATGCATAAATCACTCGAACCTTTTCATAGTAGGTGCATTGTTCGTATAAGATTTAAGCCTTTGTTTATGATAGGCTTTAATTATGAGTTAGGGCCTTTTTGTTGATACTTCAATGAAGAAGACGTCTCAACTTCATTGTTATGCAATAGAGTGATAGGAATTTCTCACATGTTTAAGTATGTTTTTTGTGGAAAGTTTTTGTTTGAACTTCCACGATATTATACATTTGTTATGATTATCATCTAAAACTCATGTTGCAACTGTTTTCTTTTAACATATTTGATACTCATTTGTATTTCGCAATTGTTTTTCATAGGTAACAGTTTTTTCGAGTTAATACAAGGAAATAACTATTTTTCATTAGTAACAGTTTTTGTAAGTATTCGGGTTTTTACCCGCAACTGTTTTTATTTGCAACAGTTTTGTAATAAATACGAGGGAAATGCTTTGTAATTTGTAATTTTTTTATTTAATAACAATTTTCTAAATAAATACAAGGATTTTGATCTTTCATCCGTAACAGTTTTATTTGATAACAGTTTCCTATATGAGTACAAAGGTTTCGTAACTTTTTTTTATTATCGTAACAGTTTTTGAATAAGTACAATGATGATGATCTTTTACCCTTAACTGTTTTCGTTACAACAGTTTTTGTATAAATGTAAAGACGTACATTTCTTCCTTTTAGCTAATACTTTGCCTTTTAACCTGAACATGGTTCGAAGGTTTTCTTAAAGTTTAGGCTTTGTAATTCTTTTGCTGGAGTCTTCAGTTCTTTAAATTTTTCTCGTACCACTTGACTTGCTGGGTAAATGGTTCTTTAGGCTCGAGCTTTTGACTTTCAATAGTCTTTTTTCCTTCGTCTTGGCCTTCCATATTATATAGTCCCCCAAGTGTTTGAGCTTTGAAGAATGAGATCTCGAGCACTTGATTATTCCTTCTTTATGGTCCTTTCCCTGAAAAAGGAAAACGTACGGGACTCGAAGGTATATACTTGATGACTTCTTAACCATTTAAAATGTCCATCAGAAAAGTGTAACCCTAGACGGGGAATTGTGTTATTTCCTCGCGTCTTTGCAGGTCTAATATCATCATCTGGTGATGGTCTAGCTTTTTGCCTATCATCTAAAAATGTTAGTAAAATTTAAATATTCAAAAATAAAATCGAACATGCGATACCTGACCGGGGGTACTTCTTTTCCTTAGAATTAGTACTTCTTCAAGTGGATGGCGTTCCAGCTCGTTGGTAGAATTCTTCCGTCCATGGCTTCCAACTCGTATGCGCCTTTCCCAGCTGTGCCTCGGACTTTATAAGGTCCTTCCTAATTTGGATTCAGTTTTCCAGCACTTGCCTCTTTTGTTGATTGGAAAACCTTTTTAAGTACGAAGTCCCCAATCTTAAAATATCTAAGATGAGCTTTGCGATTGTAATATAGCTCTATGATTTGCTTTTGAGCTGCCATCCGTATTAAAGCTGCTTCCCTTTGTGACTCGAGCAAGTCCAGATTGATCTGTAGTTCGGCATCATTAGCTGGTTTCGTAGCTGTTATAACCCTTAAGCTCGGCTCGTCGATTTCCACGGGTATTAATGCCTCCGAGCCATAAACAAGTGCGAAGGGAGTCTCTCCCGTGGTTGTTTTTGATGTAGTCCTGTATGCCGATAATACTACCGGTAATTCATCGGGCCAATTCCCTTTGGCTTTATCTAACCGCTTCTTTATATTGTTGACGATGATTTTATTTGTAGACTCATATTTTCCATTAGCTACGGGATGATATGGCGTTGAGGTATTCCGTTTAATTTTCCAACTCTCAAAGAATTCTGTGATTTGAGAGCCTATAAATTGTGGGCCATTATCACACACGATCTCTTTCGGAATCCCAAAACGGCATATTATGTTATGCAATAAGAAGCTTTTGACCTCCTTTTTCCGCACTTGTTTGAACGCTTCTGCTTCCACCCATTTCGTGAAGTAATCAGTAAGTACGAGTAGAAATCGTACCTGTCCTTTAGCTGGGGGAAGAGGTCCCACTATATCTATTCCCATTTCATGAAGGGCCATGGTGATACGACTGAGTGCAACAGTTTTGTTGGTCTATGCATATTGTTGGCGAACCTCTGACACTTGTCGCATTTAGATATGAAGTTCTCTGCATCTTCTTCCATCTTAGGACAATAATACCCGGTTGATCTTAGGCCAATAATACCCGGCTCGGATTAAGGTTTTTACCAAGGATCTTGCTCCTGCATGATTTCCACAGTGTCCTTCATGGACTTCTTGTATCACGAACTCCGTCTGATTAGGTCTGAGGCATTTAGCTAGGGGTCCACCAAACATTTTGCAATACAATGAGTTGCAGACTAGACAATATCGTGCTGCTTTGCGGCGAAGCGCTTGAGCTGCTTTCTTGTTTTCAGGTATGGTACAATTCTGCAAAAAATTGAGAATTTCGTTTCTCCAATCCCAATTAAATTATTGAAAGATACCCCGTTCCTGTCTTGGTCGATTGCTGAATGAAAGAGGTGGACAACAATGTCGTTTACTTTATTTGTTACTTCTGTAACTGCCGCGAGGTTTGCTAATGCATCTGCTTCTGCATTTTCTTCTCTAGGTATTTGTATTATCTTCCACGTTTCGAACTGTCTTACAAGTTCCCGTGCCTTTTCTAGATATTGTTGCATTCGAGTTTCTCGAGCGATGTAAGTCCCATGCATCTGATTTACCACCAATTGGGAATCACTGTTGATTATGATTTTCTAAATTGACAGCTCCCGTGCCAGTTCTAAACTTGCAATAACAGCCTCTTGCTCTGCTTCATTGTTAGTTATAGGGTAACATTTAATAGCCTGCCGTGCCTTTTCTCCTGTAGGTGATATTAAGACGATGCCTAATCCTGCCCCTTTTATGTTAGACGAACCATCTGTAAATAGGGTCCACTGACCTGGATTGACTCCGTTAAAGAGTTGTAAATCTTTTTCTACCTCAGGGGTAATACTGTTGCTAAAGTCAGCTACAAAATCAGCTAATATTTGTGATTTGATTGATGTTCTAGGCTGATATGTTATATCATGTTCACTTAATTCTATGCCCCATTTGGATAATCTTCTTGACAATTCTTGCTTATGCAAAATATTTCTTAAAGGATAAGAAGTCACAACATTGATTGAATGACATTGCAAATACGGACGTAATTTTCTTGATGCCATTATTAAAGCTAAGGCTAATTTTTCTAGATGTGGGTATCTAGTTTCAGCATCTAATAAAGTTTTATTTACGTAGTAGATAGGTGATTTCTTACCTTTCTCTTCTCTTACCAGTGATGCACTTACAGCAATTTCTGAAATTGCCAGGTAGATGTACAATCTTTCCCCTTCTTTTGGCTTTGAAAGCAGTGGTGGATTTGATAAATAAATCTTCAAATCTGTGAGGGCCTGTTGACATTCTTCAGTCCATTCGAACTGATTTTGTTTTTTAAGAACTAAAAAGAATTTAAAGCTTTATTCGGAAGACCTAGAAATAAATCTCCCTAAGGCGGCTATTCTCTCTATCAATCTTTGAACCTCTTTTGTATTTGTTAAAATACCAGGTATTTCCTCTATAGCTTTTATTTGAGCTGGATTTACCTCTATTCCTCTGTTAGATACAAGGAATCCCAAAAACTTACCTGATTGCACTCTGAAAGCACATTTTTCAGGATTGAGCTTCATATTATACCTGCGTAAGATATCAAAAGTAGTAGAGAGATGCTGGAGATGATCTTCCGCTTGTGTTGACTTTACAAGAATATCATCAATATAGACTTCCATTATTTTCCTAAATGTTCTTGGAACATTTTAGTCACTAACCTTTGGTAAGTGGCTCCTGCATTCTGTAAGCCAAAAGGCATGACTTTATAATAGTAAGTCCCCCTGTTAGTAATGAAGGAGGTTTTTTCCTCGTCCGAGGGATCCATTTTAATCTGATTATAACTAGAGTATGCGTCTAGAAAACTTAATCATTCGTGACATGCGGTAGCATCAATCATCTGATCTATATGTGGCAAAGGAAATGAATCTTTGGGGCAAGCTTTATTTAAATCAGTATAAGCTACACACACCCTCCATTTTCTGTTCTTTTTAGGTAGCACCACTGTGTTAGCTAGCCAGTTAGGATACTTTACCTCTCGTATGGAACCTATGTTCAAGAGGTTTTGGACTTCATCGTCAATCACTTGATTCTTGAACGTTCCTTGCTTTCTTTCCTTTTGTTTAACAGGTACGAATGATGGATCTTCATTCAGTTCATGAGTCATCACTTCTGGTGGAATACCTGTCATATCTGAATGGGACCATGCAAAACAATCCGCGTTAGATTTAAATAATCGATTAACATACCTTTTTGCTGGGGGGTTAACCTCTCCAGCAATCTCGTGCCAACATACAACTTTTTCTCGGGATTTTGTTCAGACAATAGAATAGCCTTGAGTTCTTCTGCGGTTGTTTTGATATGCTCGTCTTCTTCTGGTTCACGAATGATGTCTGGTCTAGAATCTATGTCTGCGTGATCCAACATATTTTCGATGATAATAGGATTTGTCTCGCTGGTGTCTTTTCCCATACCTTTTTGAATATTCATTTTCTTTGTACATGATTGATCAAAGATTTTTTACATACATGTTTGGCCATTGGCCTCTGTTTGGAAGACATCAACATCTCCCGTATCTTTTTTGTTGTGAAGTGCTATCGAGTTTATATTTCTGGAAGTTTGTTGGTCACCTCTAATTTGTCTCACTCCCCATTCTGATGGAAATTTTATTACCTGATGTAAGGTGGATGGGACCGCTTTCATATCATGAATCCACGGTCTTCCAAAAAGGACATTGTAAGCCATCTCTGTATCAATGACTTGAAATTTCGTGTTTTTGACATTCCTTCAGCGTAAGTATTAAGTTCAATCTCTCCTTTGGTTATCACTGTTGAATTATCGAACCCAGATATGGCTCGTGCCTTTGAGATCATTTGATTTTCCACTAGCATTTCTTCCACGACTTTTATCAAAATGATATTGATTGAACTGCCTGAATCAATCAATACTCTTTTAACGTTAGTGTCATGAAAAAGTAAATATAATACCAGTGCATCATTATGAGGAAGCATCAGTCCACCAAAGTCTGCATCATCAAAGGTTATTTTGTCTTCATTTGGATCTTCTCGAACCTGCTTTCCATGAGTATTTGTGATCGTTGACGCTAATTGAAAAAATATTCCATTTACTTCCTCTCCTCCATGTATCACGTTAACAGTTCGCTTCGGAGAGGGAGGCTTTGGAGGCTCCTGCCTATTCTTCGTGTATGCTTGTTTACCTTTATCACTAAACAACTCTTGTAAATAACCTTGTTTTAATAAATGTTCTATTTCACCTTGTAAAAATCTACAATCTGTAGTTCTGTGTCCATGATCATTATGGAATTCACGCCACAGATCTGGATTTCTCCTATTTGGATTCGACCGCATCTCTTTGGGACATTTCACTTTGTCTCCCATATTTGTTAGTATTGAGACAAGTTCAGTAGTGCTTACGTTAAAGTTATGGTCCCCAATTCGGGTATTACCTATGGACCGTTCATCTCGATCTTTCCTAGATCTAGACGAGGATGAGCCTATTTCTCTTCCTAACGGTCTAGTATTTTAGAACCTGGGACGTGTGTCACGTCCAAAGGGTCCTAAGTAAGGATGATACTTGTTTTTACCTGATCGTTTCTCTGGTTCTGGACGTCTGGATCTGGAATACTCGTCGTCTCTCGAACGAGAAATGATATCTTCTTCTATTCTGAGTTTAGTACTATACCTGTTGTATACATCGTTCCACGTCGTAGATGGAAATTCTCTTAGACTTTCCTTGAGCCGTCTCGTAGCTTCTGAGCTTTTATCATTTAAGTTGCTTGCAAATGCCATGGCTGCCAAATTATCAGGCACTCTGGGTAATTGTCACGACCTGAAATCCAACCTTCGGGCCATGACTGCGTCTAACGTTGAACCCGCTAGACAAGCCAACGTTTGAACTGAATAAAACTTATTAACAACAAATACGAACAAGATAACTAAAATACAACATAGCACTTTTGAAATGAAACCCATAAACAAATCCCAGAACTGGTGTCACATACTCACAAAGTGTCTAACAGATTACTACAAACAAAAGGTCTGAAAAATAAGTACATAGGACTGTCTTTGAAATACAAAGTAAGACAGAGCTGAAATTGAATAGTAGAAGGTGACGTCAAGAGCCACGAACGTCTGCGGGTCTACCTCGAGTCTCCTGTATGACAGAATGAGATGCTCCGTTCGTCAGTGATCTCCGGGTCCGGCTGCGTATTCTGCACAACATAAAGAAGTGCAGGTGTAGCATCAGTACAACTGACCCCATGTACTGAGTAAGTGTCGAGCCTAACCTCGGCGAAGTAATGACGAGGCTAGGACCAACACTACATATGTACCTCTGCAATTTTATATAATAGCAGGAAAAATGGCAACAGAAATAAGCAAGTAAGACAGATACGGGGAGAACATGCTGGGAGGTAGGGTAACAGTATGCTAACACAGCAGTACAAGGTAATAAATGAAACGTAAAG
>ML267243.1:0-37117 GCA_005239495.1 Nicotiana undulata
ATGCGTTCGCGTGCACTGAGCCGCGTTCGCACAGGCTTATCTCCCCAGGCCTATGCGTTCGCAGGCCAATGGCTGCGATCGCACAGGTCACATACCCCTACCCCACCCAAGTCCTATCTTACCTAGTGCGGACGCACCCCCCCTGCCCGCGTTCGCACTGCCCTGCCTAAACTACCCTCCGCGTTCGCACCTGCTAGAGTGCGTTCGCATTGCCTTGACCCCACAGCCCTCCGCGATCGCATCCTAAGTGGTGCGTTCGCATAGCACAATATGGACGCTAACCCCAGACCCCACTTTTACCCTGTGCGTTCGCACCCCCTTGAGTGCGTTCGCATAGGGTAATTTACCTGGACACCAGAAACCAGCAATTTACACCAGATTTTCATGTTTTTCACACCCCGTTATCTACCCGAAACTCACCCGAGCCCTCGGGGCTCAAACCCAAAAAACACACGACTCCCAAAACATCCTACGGACTTGTTCAAGCTTTTAAATCATCAAAATATCATCAAAAACCATGAATCAAACCCCAAAACCAAATTAATCAAACTTAAGAACTTTGAAATTCTAGAATTCACNTCCATTTTTCCTCATTTGGATCCGAAACCAATCAAATCAAGCCCGTTTTACACCAAATTCCACAAATATGACAAATAACATATAACAAACCTGTTCCAGGCTCTGGAACTGCAATACGGGCCCGGTAACACGGTTTTCACATAATTATTTATTTTCAAAAGCCTTTATTATTTTCAGAAAATAATTTTCTTTAAAAATTTATTTCTCGGGCTTGGGACCTCGGAATTCGATTCCGAGCATACGCCCAAGTCCCATATTTTCCTACGGACCCTCTGGGACTATCACAACACGGGTCCGGATCCGTTTACCAAAAATGTTGACCAAAGTCAACTTTATTCAATTATTCAATTCAAAAATCCCATTTTTATCAAATTTTCACATGGGAGTTTCCCGGCTACCTGACCGGGATGTGCACTCATATCGAGGTGAGATTAACGGAGGCTTTCGAGGCCTCGGAACATAGATTTAGCTGGAATTAATTAGGATGACCTTTTGGGTCATCACACTTGCTAGAAGAATTTTTCTTCTTATGAAAAATGTTACCAAACGTAGTTCTATTCCATTCTTGGATATGATTTGTAAAGTCACTGATGGCCGTTAGTAAAGGCTTATTGAGTGTCAAATTATGAGTAATTATGGAAGGGAATTGGGGTGGGTTGTCCACATTGTTTCGAACCGAAAAAGTTTTTCATTGGAGCTTTGTGTTTTTTAAGATTTAGTAGGAGGGGACAATGATCACAGTGAGTTCTGGGTAGATGATGAACTGAAGCTTCAGGGAAATTATTTAACCATTCGTAATGTGCTAAACATCTATCTTATCTTTCCAATATACGATGAGATAAATGTCTATTATTAGACCATGTATATTTGCTGCCTGTATAACCTAGGTCAATTAAATTACAGTAATTAATACATTTTATAAAATTGTCACTCATTCGATTATTAATTTGTAGTCCCCCAAATTTTTCTGTTGAATTAATGATCCCATTAAAATCACCTCCGATCAACCAAGGTAGTCTAATTTGGTCATGTAAAATACATAGGTTATCCCATAAAATAGTACGTGCATGAATATCATCTTTTGTGTAAATAATAGATAATAACCAAGGTTTAGGGTTTGGGTGTACCTGCACAATGGAGTGAATTTGCTGGCTGGTGGAAACTACTTGGTTGAGCTTGATTTCATCAGCCTTCTACAGTAATAAAATCCCTCCAGAAGTTCCTTCAGCTGGTGATTGATCCAAGTGTGAAAAGCCAAACTTAGACTTAAGTGGTTCATAATATTGCACGTGAGTTTCTATCAGTGCTACCAATGCAGGCTTGTGATAGTTGATCATGGAACGGAAATAATGTTTGAACTCTGGTGACTGTGCCCCGCTACAATTCAAAATAACAAACTGCATGGATTGATTATTGAGTGGATTGGTTGGAGACTCCCTCTCCATTGGTGGGTAGTTGTTCATTAGTGATGGGATTAACTCAATGGAAAACTTGCCCACTTCTGGATTTCTTGTTGGACGGATGTTTTGTGAGACACTGAGTAGTTATGGTGGACAAGTGATGATTACTTTTCTTTCGCACTATTCTTTTAGGGTGTAAATTTTGTTCCCATTGAGATAACGTAGTATAAGAAGTGTTTCTCGTATTTCTGCCTTAGTTAATGCCACTTCCAACTGAGCCATTTCGTCTAGTTTGTCGGGAGGAGGACTGGGGTATTGGACTGCACTCGTTGGTGGAGTGAGAGGTTGATAGGGTGACGCTTGGGCATGTAGTGATATAATGGGTGCTATGGATGTGCGGGGTTGGATCCAAGGAACAAAGGTTTGAGGTGGTTGTTGTGGTGGGTAAAAGGGTAGCTCAACTGTGTTCAGTGATGGTGATGGAGGGACATGTAGTGGTAGTGGTGTTGGAAATGGTGGTGTCATTTGTGGGTGTTGGTTGAAAGTTGAGGGTGGGTGCATGGCCCAAAGAAATTGGTTGTATAGCATCACCCCCATACGCATTCCCTCTGTGACTATTTGTGCTATGTCCGCCGGATTTTGTATTATCGCTATGACATCCTAGTTGTCTATTTCCACGGTGAAGGTTAGTGCATGTTCTTGCAGGCCCATCTCGAGTCAGGACTGATGATACGTCTGTATTGGTGGATATTAAGTGATGTAAATGGGTGTGGGTTGTGGAGGGTGGTCGTGTGGTTGTTGCTTGGTGATTGTGTTGAGGAAGGTTGGGTGTTGGAGAAGGTTGGTGTTTGTGAAGGAGATGGTTCTCCGGTGGTGAAAGTTGTGGTGTGATCGGTTCATGGGGGGGGGGGGTTATATGGTGTTTGAGAAGTTTAGTTAGTAGGTGTAGGGGAAGTAGGGGTTAGTGATGGTGTATCAGGTGGTGCTTGGTTATGATAGGGTAATTGGGTCGGTTGATTTGATAAGGGTAATGGAGGAGTAGTAGTAATTTCGTGTGTTTTACGTGAAGGGTTAGAGGGGATTTCTTGTGTTGGGTATTGGGCTTGGCCTGTCGTTGGTGTTGTATTTTGGGTGGGAAGAGTGTTCATTGGGCCGGGACGATGAGAATCATTGTGGGTTATAGGGGCGAGTGTATTTTTCGTAGCATAGGTCGTTACTTGAATGCCTATGGAAAGATGTGAGTTGGAGTTGCATGGAGTTGAGGTAGCTAGAGTGTCAGGTGTTCTTTCCACGTGGGAGTTATTTGTGGTATGTGTAGGTAATTTAGAAGGTGATTCATCAAGTTTGGTCGGTGGGTATGTGGGTTGGAGTTGCATGGAATGTGGAGTTGGTTTGGGCTGTCGAATTTCATGGGCCATATCATTTGGGCCTGCTGGACTGCCCATCTGATCCATTGGGTGGGGGTCCATTAGGATACTAAAAGTGGTTTCATTAAAATATTTTGGATTAGTAGGAAAGCTATTAGGGGTAATTTGTTAGTTAATGATTTATTTGTGGGGTGGTTAGCCGTGTGAGAGAGATTTAGGGTTGAAAACATACTTGTTGATCTTGTGTTGGCGTTTGGCTTCATGTTTGATGGCGCATTGTTTGGTAAGGGTGATTTTTCTTTGGTGCGAGTGTTTGATGGGAATGTGACCGTTTTCCATTCGTTGTTGGTATTGTCGGAATCTGTATTGGTTAAAGAGTATGGATGTTGTTTTTTGGGATTGTGTGGGAGTTTTATGAGATGGTGGAGTATCACCGGGTATCATGGGAGTGGTGGTGGTCATGGAGGAAGGGGAATGGGATGGGAAGAACAGTTTTGTGTGTCCAAGGCGACCACAAAGAGTGCAGAGCATATTGAGGCCCTCGTATAGTATTTGTTGTCTATGAGTACCAATGTAAACATGTGTTTTGAGAGGCATTTCCAGCAGAACATCTATACATATTCTCGCATATTTACCTTTTGGGGTTGTTGACGTGCATGTGCCGACTTTGAGTAGGGATCCAATTTTTTGACCTACTCGTTGAAGTATTTCAAGGTCGTAGAACTCCGTCGGTAGTTCTAGTAGTCCTAGCCAGATTGTTGTATTGGTGAGCTGGGTTTTGGAGGCTATAAACTTGGGTTCCCATTTGCGCGCGGATAAGAAATGGTTGAGAATGAACCAGGTCCCATTGTGGAGTGTGTTGAACATATTTTCTTCTTTTTGAAACTTAATTAAGTAGAAGTCACACCCTAAATCTATGAATGGTAGATCCTCCGTGGGTTTCCATAGTGTCGTTAGTTTGGTGCGTAGAGTTTGATGTCCAACCTTTCTGCCTAACACTTTGACTTTGACAGAGGATTTCCATGGCGAATAAAGGTGTGATTTGTCAGCTGACGTGAGTGGTATGAATGCGTCTTGATTAAGATTGTTTGTTGATTCGTCAGATAGGTCAATATGTGAGTGTGTTAAGTGGCATGTGGTGGAGTATGAGGTGAATTGGTTGTTTGTCAGTAGTGTTTGGGCAAAAGGAAGGGGAGGAGGAGGATTGGCAATGGTAGTGCTTGGATGTGAGGGTGGAGATTGAGGGGGGTCAAGGTGCATGGAGCTAATATCCGGCGGTTCCGGTGAGGGGGCAGTGGTGGTGTCATTCATTCTTTAGAGATAAAGATGGATAATTATAATGTTAATAAGTAAGTTATAGAATCTTTCTTAGTATCATTTAAAGTATATGTAAATATTTAATGTTCCTATAATATAAGAATTTTTTTGTTGATCTTCTTATCTTTATAATTTTATTTATCTTTCAAAAAAATAAACTTTAATAGATAAAGTTTTTTTTTTAAATCTGATTTTTTTTATATTTTTATTTTACTAATCCCATTATCCCCACTTTTCTAGCCTAACTCCGCACTCTTCACATCACTCACTTCCTTTTTCCCTCATATTCACCTATCACTTCCCAATTCCCCTCCCCCCTCCCCCGCTCATCTCATCATTAACTCACACATCTATAAATAACACAAAAGAAAAAAAAGAAAGGGAGAAACCGAAGAAAAATGGAAATGGAAAGACAATGAGAGGAAATCAAAAGAAAAAGTAACGAAAGAGGAAATCAAAAGAAAAGGAACGAAAGAGAACAAGAAAAAAACAAAGAGAGAACGAGAGTAAAGGAATAAGGGACGGGTCATCTCCTTCCTCACAAAAAAATCAGTTCCAATTTTGTCTTAGAAGCCATGTAAATTACCATCAAAAGTCATCTCTTTTCTCTTGCTAAGATCTTGATCCAAGAGCTAAAAGAAAGCTGCTTATCTTCTTCTCCTTGCTAAAAACATCATGACTGAAAATTACCTCCCTCCTCCAAAATTCAGCCATTAAAACCACCTGAAAATACCACCAAAGACCAGCCATAAACACCACATTCCGGCTCAAATTTAACCCCAAAGGCCACCTTCAATCAGTCCATAAATCGCTCTTAAACAACCATGAATCACTACCTTTAGCTATCAAAATTCGGCCTAAAAACAATGCTGAAAAACTGCTCAAAAAACGCAGCAGAACACCCCCGTAACAACAACATTTTCGTTCAAAGTCGTCGAGATGTCGTTCGTGGTTCCAGTCGAGGTTAGCGGTTCGTTTTGCTATTTTGAATTGGCTCGTTGCTGAAATAAACACAATCGGACTTGTTTATACTTGTCATGATCATCTTATCTAATATTAAAAGAAGCTCTTTCAGGTTCAATTTCTTCCCTATTATCCTTGATGTTTGTGGGTGTTAATCCCAATACTAATGATGGTTGGAGTTTATTAATTTCTATAGGTTATAGTCTACGTGCTTATGCTGAGTCTATGCATGAATTTTGAGTAATTTCACTAAGGCAAAACAATTTGTTTATTGGTTTTCCTTGCCAGGCTTCAAATATGAAATCCATGAGTTCTCGGTAGGATTCTGTCAGTCCTTTAAGCAAAAGAAAAAAAATAGATTCATCATATTTGCCTTACTTATGGATTCTGTATATATTAGGTATAGGAAATATATGGACCATAAGGTTTGTGATGGGAATTTACTTGATTGGATCGGGTGGATTTTCAGATATTTAAAGCTAATTTAATAATCTTAATAAAGATGCCCACAAGCAATAATTCAAATAAGCTGGCCCATCTCTTATAAATTACCAGAAATCAAAATAGTTTCTAAATATAAAATGTTAGTACTTTGCTAAGTTGTAAATTTATCTAATAATTTAATAATACAATTGATCTCGTTAGTAATTCATAAAAGCTAAATCATACACCTCTTCCACAGTTCATATCCATCACTCTAAAGCCTTATTATAATCCTAAACTTAGGAAGTGAACAAATAATCATGAACATCGTAGAAATGCCTTTAGGCGTGTTTGAAATTATCATCGTGATTATGTATACGTTCGCATGACATAATTATGATTTTCCAAAATAAATCGACGTACGCGTTCGCGCGACTTTTGAAAAACAATCTTAAAATTGATAAAGCGTGATAAATCGTGTACACGTATGCGTGACATAATTTTAGCGCCCCAAATAAAACATATTTACGCCCATGTTATCCGTTTCAAAAATAAATCTAGGTATACGTTCGCGTGACTTTGGCCAAGCAATCTTAGTAATAAAAAATATTATTAATCGCGACATGATTCTTGACGAGCCGAACGAAATGACTACACGTACGTGTGATTCGTTTCAAGATAATTTTGTAATCACGAGTAACCGGGTAATTAGAAGCGGTAAAAGGTAAAAGCCAAATAGGTTCTAAAATGCGTAATTAAGCAATTTAATTAAGCCGGGTGTGATTAAAGTGACCGTGCTAAAACCACGAAACTCGGGAGTGCCTAACACCTTCTCCTGGGTTAACAGAATTCCTTACCCAGTCTTCTGTGTTCGCAGACTTTTAAACAGAGTCAAATTTCCTCGATTTAGGATTTTTTAAATTAAACTCGGAACACTGCAAATAAATAATTCCGAGTGGCGACTCTGAAATAAATAAAATAATCCCATTTCGATTAATGTCACTTAAATTGGAAAAACTCCCATATTTCACCCTCGGGAAAAAGGAGGTGTGACAGCTCTGGCGACTCTGATGGGGACGTGATCCCAGAACTTTTGTTCAGGGTTCAGAATTCGAGCTTGTAATGTGATCTATACTTGGCTTTATTGATTTGACGTTATTACTGTGTTTTGGGCCTAATGTGAAATTGCCACTTTTTTACCGCTTTGATATTATTTTAATTGTATTAAATTATCTTCTTTCGCCTCCCTTCTGAGTCTTCTAAATTTATGGTACACACGTGCGTGTGGCCCAATTTCTGTTAGAAGTCATTCTAATTAGAGTGAGGTTGGGTCAGTAACTAGGTCGGGTAGACTTTTGTGCTCCCGGTACGTTGCCCCCACCTCGCCTCGAGCTGTCCGATTGGGTAAGCTAGGTTTAAAGCACTCCCCCCTAGGATTTAAATCTAGAATAATATAGCCTCATGCTGGATACCTAGTAGGAACGTTTGTTTGCATCATATGTGTTTGACTTTGGGGACTCAACACAGGGGTCGGGTCCGTGTAAGAGAGGTATACCCGAGAATTGCAAGACCATCCTGATGCATCTTATGTGCTATTTGTGCAGTATGTTTGATTCGGTTTGTGCATGTTGACCGGTTTCTAAAAATAAAAATATAAAAATTGAGGAAAATCCAGAAGGAAGAAAATTGGAGAGAGAAAATTAAATCGGGTTTTGAAATATCCTGGTATTTGAAAAATCCAAAACACTTGTCAAAATTTTACCCCAAAAAGATTATTATAAGCCTGAATTTTTTTTTAAAAATGTCATCCTATCCTGAAACAAACCGAACTACGCGGGTCTGATTCTCACCGGATGTGAGATACGTAGGCAACCTTCATCGGGTCCGGCCCCCACTTTTCAAAACCTCAAAATATATTTTTTTTTTAATTTCTTCTCAAAATCCAAAAATATTTTCGTTCTTATTTAGAAGTCTTTCTTTCGAAAATTCCAAACAAAAATTCAAAGTTCAAAAAAAATATTTTCTTTCTTCTTTAGAAGTCTTTCAAAAAAAAAAATTAGAAATCCAAAGACATATTTTCTTTGTTAGGAGCATTCATGGTCTGAATTGTATAAGAATAAGAGTTAGTTTATTTAATTTATTCCAGATTTTCCTGAACCATAATGGTCTGATTCATGCGGTGTCATGATACGTAGGAAATCCTCATCGGATGCGATCATATCCAAAATTAATTTTAAAAAAATGAAATTGAAAAATTAAAAAAAAAGCGCTAAATTCAAGCTGAAACAACAACAACAATAAACCCAATTTGATCCCAACATGTGGGGTCTCGGGAGGGTAGTCTATAAGCAGACCTTACGCCTACCTAATGCAGGTAGAGAGGTTGTTTCCAATAGACCCTCGGCTCAGGAAGGGCAAGAAGAAGAAGAGGAAAAAGAAAAGAAAAAACAAGAAAACAAAATTAACAGGAAATAAAATATCGTAATAAACCACATAACGTAATAAAATATCAACAGGGAATACAATACGTGAGGCGAACAAAACCACATACCGTAATAAAAATCTAAGAATATGAAAGGAAACGCATGCTACTAAACCTATTGGTGGCCACTATAAACTACCTACTAACCTTCTACCTTAATCCTCGACGTCCACACCCTCCTATCAAGTGTCATGTCCTCAGTGAGCTGCAACAGCGCCAAGTCCTGCCTAATCACTTCTCCCCAGTACTTCTTAGGCCTACCTCGACCCCTTCTCAAACTCTCCATGGACAACCTCTCACACCTCCTGACACGGGCATCAATTCTCCTTCTCCTAACGTGTCCGAACCATCTCAGCCGCGACTCCCGCATCTTGTCCTCCACGGAGGCTACTCCCACTCTGTTCTGGATAGCGTCATTCTTAGTCCTATCTCGACTGGTACACCTGCACATCCATCTCAACATCCTCATCACTGCTACTCTCATCTTCTGCATGTGAGAGTTCTTGGCTGGCCAACACTCAGCCCCATACAGCATCGCGAGTCGAACCACCACTCGATAAAACTTACCCTTAAGTCTTAACGGCACATTCCTATCACATAGAACACCGGAAGCGAGCCTCCACTTCATCCACCCCGCTCCGATGTGATGTGTGACATCTTCCTCAATCTCCCCGTTACTCTGCATAATAGACCTGAGATACTTGAAACTCGCTCTCTTGTGGATAACTTGAGCATCAAGAATAACCTCTACGTCTGCATCATGGGTCTCACTGAATTTTCATTCCAAGTATTATGTTTTGGTTCTACTCAGTTTGAAACCTTTAGCTCCATGGTCTGTCTCCAAACCTCCAACCTTGCATTAACTCCGCTACGCGTCTTGTCAATCAATACTATATCATCAGCAAATAGCATGCACCAATGCACCTCCCCTTGGATGTGACACGACAGTACATCCATCGCCAAAGCAAACAAAAATGGGCTAAGAGCCGATCCCTGGTGCAACCCCATCACCACAGGAAAATAGTCCCAGTCTTAGCATCATCATACATATCCTTGATCACCCTAATATACGCTACCGGAACATTGTTAACCTCCAAACACCTCCACAGGACCCCCCCTCAGAACTTTATCGTATGCCTTCTCAAGGTCAATAAACACCATATGCAAATCCTTCTTCCTTTCCCTGTACTGCTCGACTAATTCCTTACCAGATGAATCGCTTTCGTAGTCGAATGCCCCGGCATGAATCCAAAATAATTCTCGGAAATAGACACGCACTTCCTCACTCAGGCCTCCATTACTCTCTCCCAAATCTTCATAGTGTGACTCAATAACTTGATAGACCTATAATTGTTGAAATTTTGTATATCACCCTTGTTCTTGTAAAGAGGAACAATCGTACTGCGCCTCCATTCTTTGGGCATCTTCTTTGCCATAAAAATAACATTAAACAGCCTAGTGAGCCACTCCAAACCTGCCTGCTCTACGCTCTTCCAGAATTCCACCGGGATTTCGTCTGGCCCCGTTGCTCTGCCCCTGCACATCTTACACATCGCTTTTTCCACCTCCTCTACCTCAATCCACCTACAGTACCCAATATCCCCGCCGACTTTCGGAGTGCTCCAACTCACCCAGCACAATGCGTCTATCCCCCTCCTCATTCAACAGTTTATGGAAGTATGTCTGCCATCTCCTCTTAATAAGTGCCTCGTCCATCAACACTTTTCCATCCTCGTCCTTGATGTACTTGACTTGGTCTAAGTCACGGGCTTTCCTCTCCCTCTCCTTGGCCAACCGGTACAACCTCCTGTCCCCACCTTTGCCCTCGAGCTCCTCGTACAAATGAGCAAATGTTGCATTCTTAGCCATCGTAACTGCTAACTTTGCCTCTTTCTTTGCCTTTATGTAACACTCCCGATAATTCCTTTTTTCCTCCTTGTTTTTGCTCTCTACTAGCTTTAAATAAGCAGCTTTCTTAGCTTCCACTTTACCTTGAACCTCTCAATTCCACCACCAGCCCCCTTTATGACCCCCAGTAGAACCCTTCGTGACCCCTAAGACCTCTCTAGCAGCTACCCTAATGCAATCTGCAGTCATGGACCACATATTGGACGCGTCCCCCATACTCATTCAGGCCCTAATAGCCAACAACTTCTCCCCTAACTTCTGAGCTTTGTCCTTGGTCAAGTTACCCCACTTGATCTTAGGTTGCCTATACCCCGCCCTCTTCCTCCTACTCCTCTTGATCTCAAGGTACATAACTAGGAGCCTATGCATAGTCGTGAGGTGCTCACTGGGGATGACCTTGCAGTCAGTGCACAGACCTTTATCGCATTTCCCGCAGAGAAGATAATCAATTTGAGTCTTGCCCATTGAATTTTGGAATGTGACCAAGTGCTCTTCCCTCTTCGGGAAACTTGAGTTAGCTATAACCAAATCAAAAGCTCTAGCAAACTCCAACAGTGAATTACCTCCCTCATTCTTATCCCCAAAATTGTACCCACCATGCACATCATCATAACCCCTAGAACTAACCCCAATATGACCATTGAAATCTTCGTCAATGAACAACTTCTCTGTGTGCGGGATACTACGCACCAGCTCATCCAAATCATCCCAAAATTGCTTCTTTACCTCCTAGTTCAAACCTACCTGAGGAGTGTATGCACTAATCACGTTTACAGTAAACCCACCAACTACCAACTTAATACTCATCAACCTATCATTTACCCTCCTAACCTCAACCACGAGCTCCCTGAGGTCCCTGTCTACTAAAATTCAAGATGAAAATAAACCAATAAAGAAATAAGTCGGGATGAAGCATGAAGCCTTCCAAACTCATTCTAGAAATGAAAATGGCTGGTGCATCACATACAATGTGTGATTAATATTTGTAAAATTCCTAACTCTAACACGTTTGTTGTTTGTCATCCAAAGATAAAGTTAAACAAAGGTGGTTGGTTTGTGGTTTAAACTGGCGACTCACCCTTACAACACGAGATCAAAAGGAAAAAGTAGAATGGCAAACAACAGTGAGAATGAGTCAGATAATGACGATGTCCGTGGACAATTGGTTGAACAAGGTACGTGACTGGTTGAAGAAGTAAGAGTGTTGAAACAACAATTGGCAGAGATGTATCAAGCTTGGGTGAATGGACAGGCACCGCCCCTACTACCCATAGGGCCTTCGGATAATTTTCATAATGTGTTAGTTGCAAATCAAGTGCCCATCTCCCTAACAAGTAAACCATTGTACCAACCTGGATTCAGTCCGAGCATTAACCTTCCTACTATTCCCAGTACCTCCATTCCACGTCCTCCAACCGCAACCCTCAGAAATAACCCACCTACTGTACCCATTGTACCTACTTTCACTATTCCTCAACCGGATCTCGCTCAAAAGCTCAACAATGATCCATAACTGAATGCTCATGATGCTCAACATAACTCTCCAGAACTGACTTTCAAGGTTCCAGATTCATACAAGCATACTCCTGAGAACATGTTCCCAGTTGAGATCGAAAAGCCCGACAAGAATATGAAACAAGAGGAAATTACCAAAAAAATGAAGAACTTGAAACAAACCATGAGAAACATACAAGGTTTGGGAGGCCACAAGAGTGTTTCATTTAACGATCTTTTCATGTTACCCCATGTTCATTCCCCCCCCCCCCCCCCCCCCAAGTTTGACAAGTATGACGGGCATGGTGATCCCATCGCCCATTTGAAGAGGTATTGTAACCAATTAAGGGGAGCAAGATGAAAAGAAGAATTACTCATGGCTTATTTTGGGTAAAGTTGGACAGGTATTGCATTAGAGTGGTTCATAGATCAAGACATCTCTCACTGGCATGTTTGGAACAACATGGCTCAAGATTTTGTCCAACAGTTTCAGTAAAATAATATATAGTGCCAGACCGTTCATCTCTCGTCAACATAAATAAGAAACCAACAGAAAGCTTCAGAGAATATGCAATCAAGTGGAGAGAGCAGGCTGCTAGGGTCAAACCACCAATGAAAGAGGCAGAAATGATTGACTATTTTCTCCAAGCTCAGGATCCTGATTACCTCCATTATATGTTAGCCGCCATTGGTAAACCTTTTGCTGAGGCGATTAAGATCGGGGAAATAGTTGAGAACGGCATGAAATCGGGCAAAATTGTGAGTCAGGCAGCCCTTAAGGCTACCACGCAAGNCATGTTGGCCGCCATTGGTAAAACTTTCACTGACGCGATTAAGATTGGTGAAATAGTTGAGAATGGCATGAAATCGGGCAAAATTATGAGTCAGGCAGCCCTTAAGGCGACAACTCAAGCAATTCAAAGCGGGTCAAGCTATTTCGCAAATCGAAAATATAAGGAGGAAGGATCCATGATGGCATCTGGGTTGGGGGGAGTTCAAAGAGGAATAGTTCCTTCTTATGTGCAATTCTAAAAAGGACAATCTAATTCTCCACAATATTACTATCCACCTCAGGGTCCCCGGTACTCAGTTCCCTCGCAACAATACACAGTGTTTAATGCCCAGACTTATGTTAGGCCTCCCAATCACCAACAATGGCGGGCACCGATTACACAACGCTCCTGTCAACTTTGCCCGAATTTTCAGGCCTCATATAATCCTCATCCCCGGCAAGGATATGTGAGAGAGGAGGAGCCAAAGAAAGAGTTCACCCTAATTGGAGAATTGTATACAAGCCTATATCGAAAGTTGATGCAATTAAAGCTGATTGAACATGTCATGCCGCGTTATGTGAATCCAAATTCAAAAGGTTTTGACTCAAATGCAAGATGTGAGTATCACTCTAACACCCAAGGTCATAGTACCGAAAATTATTGGACATTAAAGAAAGCCATTGAAAATTTGATTGAAGCAAAGGCAATTGTGGTAACAAACAATAAGGATACTCCTAATATCACAAACAATCCGCTCCCAACTCATGATAATACACATTTTATTGGGATGATTTATGATGATCGGGATTATAAGTAGTCTAGCAAGACAGAGATGGTTGTTGGAACCATAGGGCAAGAACCAAAAGTGATAGTAGCCTGCCGCAATTGGCACCGTTGATTGTGAAAGGTGCTAGTTCTAGTTTGAACTTGGCAAGTTCTGAAAATAATGATTCTTTATGTCCCTGGAAGCACAAAAAAGGTTGAGGTTCAATTTGGTGGGCCAAAACATTACATCTTTGGAGGCATTCAAAAGATCATTACAGATAATGGTTTGAGAAATATAACAGAGCCAGTTGTGATCCGACCTGTTGCGCAACTCCCAGTGACAAACACAAAAGCTATTCCCTGGAATTATAACAAGACTGTCATGACATACAAAGAAAAAGAGAAAATTGAAGAAGCAAATGAAATGGAGGGCTTGATCCGCTCTGGAGGGTGCTATTCACCAGAGGAATTGAGAAAAGTTAAGCAAGTCAGGGAAAGTCACTTGCAAGTGAAAGAACCCGTTGCTGAAAAAGAAGCGGAGGAATTCCTTAAGAAGATAAAAATGCAAGACTACTCAATAATTGACCAATTAAGGAAAACCCCTGCTCGGATATCTTTGTTATCTTTGCTTTTGTACTCGGAACAGAATCATCGTGTGTTGATCAAAACTCTGAACGAGGCATATGTCTTAGAAAATACAACGGTGAATCAGCTAGAAAAAATAGCTGAAACATTCTTTGAAGTAAATAGAATTACTTTCAGCGATGATGATATGCATGAGGAAAGGGATGGGCACAATAAAGCTTTGCATCTTATGGTCAAATGTGAAGGACATTACGTGAAAGGAGTCATGATTGATGGAGGCTCAAGTGTATATGTATGCCCTCTTTCTACTCTACAACAGCTGAACATTAACACTAACAAAATTTGAACTAGTAATGTCAGCATCAGAGTTTTTTATGGTTCAAGAAGAGACACTATTGGGAAAATCGAACTCACCATGACACTCGGCCCGGTTGATTTTAACATTGTCTTTCAAGTGTTGGATATGAAAACCTCCTATAATTTTCTTCTGGGAAGGCCGTGGATCCATATGGACAGAGCCGTACCATCCACCCTACATCAAATGGTCAAATTCGAGTATGATAGGCAAGAGATTGTTGTTCATGGGGAGGACGACTCATCCATCTATAAAGACCCGTCCATTCCATGTATTGAGGCCAAGGAAGGGTGTGAATCCCTTTTATATCAAGCATTTGAGATGATTGAGGTAGACCAAGTGGAAGAAGGAAAATCAATTCTACATCCCCGTCTTTCAGCCACATCTATGATGATAGATTCGCTGATGTTGAGGAACGGCTATGAATGGTTGTACTTTTGAGTAATTTCACTAAGGAAAAACAATTTGTTTATTGGTTTTCCTTGCCCAGGCTTCAAATATGAAATCCATGAGTTCTCGATAGGCTTCTATCAGTCCTTTAAGCAAAAGAAAAAAAATAGATTCATCATATTTGCCTTACTTGTGGATTTTGTATATATTAGGTATAGGAAATATATGGGCCGTAAGGTTTGTGGTGGGAATGTACTTGATTGGATTGTTTGGATTTTTAGATAGTTAAGGCTAATTGAATAATCTTAATAAAGAAGCAGATAAGCAATAATTCAAATAAGCTGGCACATCTCTTATAAATTACCAGAAATCAAAATAGTTTCGAGATATAAAACGTTAGTACTTTGCTAAGTTGTAAATTTATCTAATAATTTAATAATATAATTGATCTCATTAGTTATTCATAAAAGCTAAACCATACACCTCTTCCACAATTCATATCCATCACTATTAAGCCTCACTATAATCCTAAACTTAGGAAGTGAACAAATAATCATGAACATCGTAGAAATGCCTTTAGGCATGTTTGAAATTATCATCGTGATAATGTACACGTTCGCGTGAGATAATTATGATTTTTCAAAATAAATAAAAATACGCGTTCGTGCGACTTTGGAAAAATAATCTTAAAATTGATAAAGCATGATAAATCGTGTACACGTATGTGTGACATTATTTTTGTGCCCCAAATAAAACATACTTATGCCCATGTGATCCGTTTCAAAAATAAATCTAGGTACACGTTTGCGTGACTTTGGCCAAACAATATTAGTAATAAAAAATGTTATTAATCGCTACATGATTCTTGACGCGCCGAACGAAATGAGTACACGTACGTGTGATTCGTTTCAAGATAATTCTGTAATCACGAGTAACCGAGTAATTTGAAGCGGTAAAAGATAAAAAGCATATAGGTTCTAAAATGTGTAATTAAGAAATTAAATTAAGCCAGGTGTGATTAAAGCGACTGTGCTAAACCCACGAAACTCAGAAGTGCCTAACACCTTCTCCCGGGTTAACAGAATTTCTTACCCGGTCTTCTGTGTTCGCAATCTTTCAAACACAGTCAAATTTCCTCGATTTTGAATTTTATTTTTTTTTACTCGAAACACCATAAATAAATAGTTTTGAGTGGCGACTCCGAAAATAAATACAATAATCTCATTTCGATTAATGTCACTTAAATTAAAAAAACACTTCTAACTCAACTTCATAATAGGGTTGTGTGAAAAAAAAGAGGTGTGACACTCATTATTATGCGGTCCGCACACAGTCAGAACCAGAGAACCTTGAAGTGAAGTTGTGCGGATCGCTGCGGCCGCACTCACAAATGTGCGATCCACATAAGCAAGTCCAAGTTCCAGCGTAAGTCAAGTGTGCGGCCATGCTCAAAATATGTGGTCCGCACAACTAGATGAAGTGTGGCTGCATCCCACTTTTATGCGACCGCAGAAGGCCCAGTTGACCAGTCAAGCTCAAAGTGCGGACTGCACTCAGAATTATGCGGCCACACAACCTCTGCAAGGGCATTTTTGTCAGATACTTTTAGCTTAGTATAAATAGGATTTTTTGTCATTTTTAGGTTAAGTTTTGTTTTGGGGAGAGCACCCGAGCCGTTTTCTTTACTGCTTTAAGTAATTTTGTACTAGGTTTATCTCTTAACACTAGATTTTCTTTCCATAATTAATTATTATGGATTCTATCTTAATTTCTTCTTTAATTTCTGCATTTTCCATGAGTATCTAAATTTCTAGGTAGGGTTGTGACCCAACCCTAGTGTGGGTATTTAATAGGTGTTTGATTTAGGGCTTGTTTGTGATTGGGTTAATGATATTTAGCCTAGTTCTTGCTTGACTTCAAGAATTAATGGTTCCTAACATTGATTCATGCCTAAGTGACTTAGTCTCTACTTGAAAAAGAGAGACTAAGTCTAGTAAAACTTGGCTAACAAGAAATTTGGGTGAACTCAAGAAATTGATAGCCCCAATTAAAAGGTTGAATCTAAAGATAGTGAAACCCGGCTTGAGCATTTATCACTTGTTTTGAGCTATACCCAATTGGTCTTGAGAAAGCCAAATTGGGCAATATCACTGAAACAACTGAGAGGTATAGAGTGAGTATTGAGTGTGATTGCTATATTACAAGCCCGACCAATCAAACTTTCCCTAGTGTTTACAACCCATTAGGTAACCACCTAGGTGGAAGTCACGACCATAGATCCTTTTATCATTTGAAAAATAACTCAAAACCAAAAATATTGTCTCTTAGTTTTATAATTGCAAACAATAGATTAAAGTAGAAGTTGAACAACAGTCAAGAATGTGGAAGTGTAATTTAGGACAAATCATACAATCAAACTAAATATATACCTAATCCCTATTCTAACTCTCTGTGGATTCGATCCCGACCTACGTTGGGTTTTATTATTGCATCGACCGCCTCACTACCTAATTGTGGTGTGAGTTTGGGCGAGATTCATGTTCGGTCTTTGGGAAGACTCGGGATTTATGCTCCGTGCAGAGGCGAGTTACAAGGAATATGGTTCAGCCGGGTGCTTCTTTGAGAGGGTGTTCATATTCAAGCAGATCCTTGGAGTTAATTATGTTCGGGACCAAGTCAGAGTGGGTGACTCTCATCAACAGTCCTAGCGTATTCAAGAGTTAAAGTGTAGTGCCCAAAGAATTCAAGTCCGTAGTGTGGTTAAGTATCAAGCTTTTGCAGTGGGTTATGAAAGGGACTTGGAGTCTTCCATGTTATGTTCGGTGTGCAGTGTAGCATTGGAGGAATGGGGGAAGGTAACTTCGGATCTATGGAGGGATTTATCAGAATAAGTGTACCAGGGTAAGATTGGAGTGTCGCACAAGAAGGGTATGAGATGGTTCGTGGATTTTAGAGACAGAGTGGTCTCATGAAATAAGGTCACTCAGGATGAGTGCGGATTTGAGCTCGTTATGTTTGAATGGAGATACTACTATTCCTAAGGCAAGTGCATTGTAAATTAGAAGAAGTCGGATCGGCTGGCGATGGTTGTATTGGCATAATGGTGGCAATGATCAGTTCTATCTGTGTGTTAAGTTATACATGTAATTTGTGGCAGTACGCGTGAGGCTTGACGGCCGTCGTAATTGATTTTGTATGGAGGCATTCGAGTATCATGGCCTGTTATGTGTAGATAGATCCTGGAAGAATTATGTTGTGTTAGACCACAACTCGAGGGTTGTATTTTCTGCGGTTATGGGAATTCATTCATGTGATGCAATGGTTCTCCCGGAGCGAGTTAAGTGAAAGGTTTCTATATGCTGGAATGTTTATCCTATTAGTTGTCCATGAGTTATGATGGAATTATTGTATTCTTGTGTATTGGCATGTTAGGTACAGTGAACAACATCATGGGAATTGGAAGTAAAGGATCAAGGTTGCGGTTCGGTGTAGGCAAGAATGTTACGAGTTTGGGTGGGCAAGAAGGGATTCAGATGTTAGAGTAAGCTGGTATTGTCTTTAGCGTCACCTGAGATCGGTGCCTTGTGGGGGGCTTTGTGTTCTGATTGGTGGATCCTTGCTATTCTTTACAACATTAGTATGGCTAGTAGTATGGATGTGCAGACTTGTTACCTAGTGCGGAAGGTCGTGGGAGCGTGTTCCACGGGAAGATTGCATAAGTGTGACATGTAGTCACTTAATTGATTAAACGCTGAAACTAAGTATGGAGAGTGTGGTACTATCTCTAATGTGAGAATTTTTGCCTGGAGGGCGCTCGATTCATTTGGTTGTGGACTGTGAAGTTTGTTCCGAATTTGGCAATTTTTTTGTGTGCCATTAGAAAAAAGGGTTATTGTAGATATGTGAAAGGTTATTGGCTCAATGCTGTAACGACCCGGTCGGTCATTTTGAGAGTTAGCACCCCGATCCCCTAATAAATGTTTTCTCCCATGTCTAATTATGCTATTGGAACTTGTCGGAGCGTTGAGTGGTGAAATCCGGAGTGATTTTTTGACACATAGTCCTTAAATATGGATTTTAGCTTTTGAAATCAGGCTGTAGCTAGAACTGTGTGAAGATGGATCCGGAATGGAATTCGGTCGACTCGGTTAGCTCCGTTGGGTGATTTCGGGGTTAGGAGCGTGTTCGGAATGTGTTTTCAAGGTCGGTTGTAGATTTAGGCTTAAATTGGCGAAAGTTAGAATTTTGGCGATTTCGGCCGATAGGTGAAATTTTTATATAGGACTCGGAATGGAATTCCGAAAGCGACATCAGGTCTGTAATGTCATTTATGACCTGTGTGCAAAATTTGAGGTCATTCGGATGAGTTTTGACTTGATTCGATATCGAATGTGGATTATAGAAATTTCATAAGTTTTTAGGCTTATCTATGCATATTTGACGATTTTGATGTTATGAGATGTGTTTTAAGGCTGGACCAAATTGGAATGAAGTATTAGGTTTGGTTTGTAAGTTTGGTTGAGGTCCCGGGGACCTCAGGTGTATTTCGGATGCTCAACGGGTTAGATTTGGACTTAAGAATGCATCAGATTTTTGTTGTTCTGGTTTTCTCTTGTGCGTTCGCGTGGGGGTAGTCGCGAACACATAGGCATAATGGGCTTCAGGGTTTTTTAGTTATTCGCATTCTCGGATGGCAGAGTGCGTTCGCATAGGCATTGCCAGACGCTGCATCGCGAACGCGGGTACCTGATCGCGTCCGCATAGTGTTGAGCTAGGGTCCCAGGGGTTGGGTCGTTACCCTTCGCGTTCGCAGGTCTGGGACCACTTTCGTAGAGGGTTAGGAAGCCAGAGGTTCGCGATCGCAGGCCCTCATATGCGTTCTCATAGGCCAATTCTAGGCGCGTGTTCCTTACCCTTCGCGTTCGCGATTATCCTTCCGCGAACGCATAGAATAAATGCCTGGGCAGTCTTTTAAAGACTCAGATCCGAGAGTTTATGTTATTTTCCCCATTTTTGAATATGAGAGCTCAGGAGGGGCTATGTTTGAAGACTTTTGCACCTGGGCAACTTGGAGAAGTGATTTCCACCCAACTTAGATCAATTTCCATGATTCCTAACTTAAATTTGGTCCTTAGAATTCGAATTTGGGTGGAATATTTGGGAAAATTTTGATAAACTACATAGACAATGGGTTATTGATATCCAATTTGAGAGATTTTTATATGATTAGACTCGTGAGTGAATGGGTGTCCGGAAAATATAATTTTTACCCGATTCCGAGACGTGGGCCCGGGGGACTTTTTGGGCGAATTTCCTAATTTCGCGTATTATCTTCGAACTTATTAGTTATTTTGTTTCCTTGAAGTGATATTTACATTATGAAGTCGAATTTAATAGATTTGGGCCACCCAGAGTTGGATACTCGTGGCAAGAGCGTGGTATTGAGTTGATTAGCGCAGTCAAGGAAAGTGGCTTGCCTAACTGTGTGTTGGGGATTTTTCTTAGGCATTTTTATACTGATTTTGTTATGTGGACGCCGTGTACGTGAGGTGACGAGTGCGTACACGGGTCATTATTGCTAAAATTCCACTTTTCCTTCCATGGCATAACTCATTTTCATTACTATAATATTGCTTCATGTTATAATTGAGTAGTTAGCGTAGGAATAAGCATGTCTACATGTCCTTATTTGAATTCCTCTTATTTGCTACTAATTGCACCATGCTTAGGTAGTTTTACCTTATTCTTGCATGTTGTTATCTTGAACTGTTTAATTAAACCGTATCCGATAGACTTCTGCATTGCATATTAAAATTGAGACTACGGACCGAGATCCGGGAGCTTTCCCCCTGTACTGCATTGCATATTTAAATTGGGACTACAAACCGAAATCTGAGAGCTTTCCCCCTATACTGCATCGCATATTTAAACTGGGACTACGGACAGAGATCCTGGAGCTTTCCCCCTATACTGCATTGCATATTTAATGTTAAGATATATGTTGTGCTGAGCCGAGAGCTATATTTCTTTCATTATTCCTTTCCATTTCCTTTAATTATGTTTATTATTGCTTATTTATATTTCATTGCTTAAATTTACAACTGACTTATTTTAAAACTCAGTAGAGCCTCAACCTGACCTCGTCACTACTTGACTGGGGTTAGGCTTGGCACTTACTGAGTACCGGATGTGGAGTACTCACGCTCTTTCCTGCGCATGTTTTTCCCATGTGCAGTTCCAGGTACCAACACACAGTATCGTGGCTAGGCGCATCTTAGCAGCTGCTTAGGAGACCGCGAGGTAATTCTGCCGCATCCGCAGAATCTCACGAGCCCCCCTTTCTACTCTAGTATAGACATAGGAGATATAGATACATATATACATTTTCCTCATTCCTTTGTATAGAGCTATTGTAGTACGGAGCTTGTGATTTGTGACATTCCGGGTTTTGGGAAAGTAAAGGTTGTAGATGTCGAGCGGCTAAATTTTTATAGTATTACTTCTTCTTTACTGTTTCTGTTATTATTCTGTCTTATTTTCCGCAAATTTAGGCTTACCTAGTCGTAGAGACTAGGTGCCATCACGAGACCGTTCGGAGGGTTAATTCGGGTCGTGATAAATGCGGTACGATCGAAATCAGCTTGAGGATGTGGGTGGATCTAAATGTGATTTTGGGCTCTGTATCAAGTCAGATGTGTTCATTTTAGCATAGCGTTGTTTATGGAGGAGTATTAGGGCATTGAATGTTATTTTATCGTCGGCTATTACATGTAAGATTGTATTGTGTCATGTGGGTTGTGAGGCGGTTTGGTTATTTGCACTCGCATTGAGATCCCGAGAAATTTGTTGTATTGTGAGAGCAGGATGGCTCGCGAGATGCAGGTCATTTATTGCACCATAGTTGTTCTTGAGTTTCGTAGCGTATGGCGCTATCTGTCTCCCCAGGATCTGTATTATGCACTTCGCGTGTTTATGGTTGATGTTCGTGTATTTCATAGTTATGAGCATTTTTCTCGGTAAGCGTTTTCTTATAGATTATTATGTTTCGATCGGGTGGCACGTCTCCACGGGTGTATTGTGTGGATCGGGTGGCACGCTGCCATGGGCGTATTATTTGGATCGGGTGGCATGTTGCCACGGGTATCATGGTTGGATTCCGCTGCACACCGCAACTGTGTGATGTTGAGTATAGTATCCCGTGCCTATTATTTCGTGTATTGCTACTCGTTTCTGAGGAAGGTCCATAATATCTTTTTTGTTGTTTAATTAATTAAGTGAGTTGAGCAGTTCTTTCTAGAGTTCATTCCCTTATGAATCACATTCGAGCTTGTAGCTTGTGGGCACGTTGTGGCATTATTTGAGACCTTTGGCAGTGTCTGAGGTGGCTTGTTGTCTGAGTATCTCGTATTAGGTGAGACGCGATTGTTGGGCCTGGTATCAATGCGATCGGATTTATATGCGGCATATTTGAGAGCAAATATCGTTGTTTGGTTCATAATGAGGTAATGATCCTTATTAGGAAGAGAGACTCAATGATTTGTTGACTCAACAGATGGTTATAAATTTCTATATATCTCTTCCGCCATGGCAGTATTGCAAGAGTTAGAATAGGACTTATATGTGTCATGGGGTATGTTATAGGCATCAGATTAGTGGAATTGTGACTATTATGGTCAGGGAGTGTTATCATGGTCAGATGAATTAAGTAGTACAGGGTGTGGATTCAGGACAGGTATACAATTATGTATTGGCACATCATGTGGTGATGGGTACTTTGTTTATATGTTGGAAACAGACTTGGTAGAGGTTTTAGATGTTGGAATTTGGCTCTAAGACTTATTTGACTAAATGAAATACAGAAATTGCAGGTTTGCCTGAGCTGATGTGCTCAATTGGGTTGTGGTAGCACAGGTAGGTGCGTGAGGTGTTAACCAGTGGTTTTGGACAACTCCGGAGAAGTTCTTCGCACATTAGAGGACGAACGTATGTTTAAGCGGGAGAGAATGTAATAACCTGACCGGTCGTTTTGAGCTCTGGTACATCGTTCGGCGGTTTGAGGTCGTGAGCGGCTTTACTTTAGGTATTATGACTTGTACGTGTGGTCGAAATTGGTTTTCGGAAGTTCAGAGTTAATTTGGAAAGAAAATTCTCATTTCGTAAGCTAAAAGTTGGAAGAGTCTGACAAAGGGTTGATTATGAGAAAACAGCCTCGGAATCGGGATTTAAAGGCTCCAACAAGTTCGTATGATGATTATGGACTTGGACGTATGTCCGGATCAGATTTTGGATGGCCCGTGAGAGTTTCAGCGCCTATTGTGCAAGGTTGGCATTTTGAAAGAATTTTATGAATTTGGTTGAAGTAAATTTCAAAGTTATTGATGTCTGTTTGGGATTTCGAGTTTGGAAATAGCTTCGTATGGTGATTCTGGTGTTGGGAGCGCATCCGAGAAAGGATTTGGAGGTTCGTAGGTCATTTTGGGGTCATTTGACGAAAGTTAGAAATTTGAAGGTTTTTGAGAAGTTTGACCGGAAGTGGACTTTTTATATCAGGGTCAGATTCTGATTTCGGAAGTTGGAGTAGGTACGTAATGTCGAATGTGACTTGTGTGAAAAATTTGAGGTCAATCGGACGTGATTTGGTAGGGTTCGGCATCGAATGTAGAAGTTTGAAGTATTGAGGTTCATTAAGCTTGAATCGGGGTGAGATCCATGATTTTGTGTTGCTGGTTTCTGATGCATCTGGTGTGCATCGTGATCGCGGTTAATGGGACGCGATCACAAAGAGGAGTTGGAGCTGGGGACGAATTGTGCATCGTGAACGCGACTGTGGACTCGCGAACGCGGAAGAGGCCTGGGATAGCCTACGCGAACGCATGAGGGATGTTGCGAACACGTAGAAGAGAGAGAGGGAGCGGGGCCTGGATCAGTTGGCCTTCCCAAACACGGCTGCTGGAACGCGAAAGCGAGGAGGATAATTAAAGAGAGTGCATTTTGGCCTTCGCGATCGTGAAGAAGGGCAGTGCTGGGCAATGTCATTTTAAAGACGGGATTTGGCCATTTTCCTCCATTTTTCACTTGGTTAGCCGATTTTTAGAGCTCTTGGAAGAGAGATTTTCGTCATCTATGTCAAGGTAAGTTATTCACACCTATTGCAAGTTAAATACTTGGATTTTGTATGGATTTTAAGTCGAGGGTCTATTGGAAACAACCTCTCTACCTGCAATAGGTAAGGGTAAGGTCTACGTACAGACTACCCTCTCAAGACCCCACATGTTGGGATCAAACTAGGTTTGTTGTTGTTGTTGTATGGATTTAGACATGAAATTCTTTAGAAATTTTGAAATTCGAAGAGAACCTAGAAATTTATATTTTTGGATTTTGACCACGAAATTGGACATGGAATTTGGAATACGTTATATATTTGAGTTCATGGAGTTACGGGCAAAGTTTATTTTCGAAAATTTTCAGAATCCGAGAACGTGGACCCGAGGGTGATTTTATCAACTTTTCGAACTAAGTTGGAAATTATTGTAAATAGGATTATAATGATTATTAGAGTATATATTTATGGAATTTCTCAATATTTGACTAGTTTTAGAGCATTGGGCATTGATTTGAGTTGTTTGAAGGGCTTGGGAGCCGGTTGTAGGACTCCAAAGCGAGGCAAGTCTTCTTTATAACCTTGTAAGAGGGAATTAACCCCATAGATGAACTAAAATATTATGTGCTTCTATTTGTGGGGGTTACGTACGCACTAGGTGACGAGAGTCCATACATAGCTACTAGCTATGCCTATGTCCGGGTAGTTTTAGTCTTACATCATGCCTTGTTGATATTGTTATTGATTTATATTTATTGTTTGCCTTGAGAAGAAGCGGGATTGAGTTTTGCTTATTAAATGTTTTGAAAGATGTTGAAATTGAGGAAAAACTGGGATCTTAAAAGTTTTCATTGA
This sequence comes from Nicotiana undulata, assembly GCA_005239495.1. Taxonomy (NCBI): domain Eukaryota; kingdom Viridiplantae; phylum Streptophyta; class Magnoliopsida; order Solanales; family Solanaceae; genus Nicotiana; species Nicotiana undulata. Next base: position 24,757 of record ML267243.1, read on the forward strand.
AATTTCGTAGCTTGAAAAGAATGGAAGAATATTATAATAACTTAAGAAATCTATGTGTGACCGCGTGTGATGACCCAAAGGAGTCATATTATGAATTAAGACTCCATTTCAGGCTCATTAGCCTTAAAAAGATAAATATTATTTATCTCGATTCGCGTGCGCAGTCTGGGTGTGAAACCGAAAAGCTTTTATGTTAAATTATGAGAAATAAAAAATATTAGAGTTAAAAATTTTGTTTTAGTTGACTTTGGTCAATATTTTTATTAAACGGACCCTGATATGTGTTTCGATGATCCCTAAAGGCCCGCAGTAAAATATGGAACTTGGGCGTATGCCCGGAATTTTATTCCGAGGTCCCTAGCCCTAGAAATATTATTTTAAAGAAAACTGTTGTGCTGAATTTTTAAGGAAATAAAGAATGAATCAAAGTGTGAATTCGTTGGTATCAGGCCCATATTTTGGTTCCGGATCCCGGTACAGGGTTATGGTGACATTTATATCATATCTGTGAAATTTGGTCATAATCGAAGTTGATTTGATGTGATTGGGACATCTGATTGAGAAATAGTGAAATTGAAGTATTCTTGAGATAAATCATGAGTTTTGAGGTTGAATTCGTAGTTTTAAATGTTAGTTTTGTGACTTGATTGCACGAGCAAGTCCGTATGATGCTTTTAGACTTGCGTGCATGTTTGGTTTGGAGTCCCGAGGGCTCGGGTGAGTTTCGGATAGGCTACAGAGTGTTCAGACTTAGAAGAATTCACAGCTAGTGTCTGATGTCCGGTACAGGTCTCTGATCTCGCATTTGCGAGATCAGTATTCGCAATTGCAAAGCTGGCAGACCTGGGAAATGCGACACTTTTGGTCGCAAATGCGAACCAGGCCTGGGAAGGCCATCCTCGCAAATGCGAGATTCACTTTGCAAATACGACATTTATATCGCAAATGCGAAGGCAGCAGAGATTTTTAAGGGTTCGCAATTGCGAACCCCTCATTGCATTTGCGATAACTGCAGCCTGTTAAGTAGAATTTTAGACGGTATTTTTACCCATTTTTCAATTCTCTTAAACCCTAAACCTCCATAAGCATTTTTCAAAAAACCCAAACTTCTCCAAATCATTGGTAATTGATCTCTAACTAATTCCTTTCAATCCTTAACAACTTTTTACAAGATTTTATCATAGAATCTAGCGTTTTCATAGTAAAAATTGGGATTTTTGGGTAGAACTTAGGAATATCGAAATTTGGGAATTTAGACCTCGAATTGAGGTCGGATTCCAAGACCAATGCTATATCTGGGCTCGGGGGAGAATGGGTAAACGGGTTTTTGTCCTAACCTCGAGTTTAGACCAATCGGGCTCGGGGCCGATTTTTGTCTTTTGAAAGGAAAACCATGAGTTTTCATTAAAGTTAATGCCTTTAGCAATAATTTATGATATTGAACCAATTGTGATTAGATTCAAGCGGGTTAGAGGCAAATTCTAAAGAAAATGTTGTGCTTGAGCTGTGAATTGCTTGTAAGATCGGGTAAGTGTTTGGTTTAACATTGACTTGAGGGAATAGGAATCCCCAACATAAATGCTATGTGAAATTGCATGTGTGTGGTTTATAGGTAAGGTGACGAGTATCTACACACCACTAAATTATCTGTTAAACATGATCTTTTCCCATTTACAATTCATTATATTCCTGTCTTGATTGTTTTCATGATTTTGATGCCTCCATGTCTACTTGTTTTCGTCAACTTGTTGTTAAGAATTGTTTCAAGTATTTTGGGAAGTGTTAGGTGTTCCCTGGCTTCATTGTGGTACATAAAGATTGAACTGGTTGATAGCGTTTTACGATACATTCCGGTTGGTCTCATTGTAAAGTGATAATTGATGAAGTTTATGAATAGTACAACTTTCTGTTTACAATTGATGAGACATAAATATTGTTAAAGACTTTGACCTAGATTGTAAAATCTTTTATAAATAAGGTGATGTGATTGTCTGCTGGGAGCGGGTTGCACTCTGCAACAATGTCACGACCCAAATTACCCTCCGAATTGTCTCGTGACGGCACCTAGTCTCTACGACTAGGTAAGCCTAATACTTGCAGAGAAATAAAAGCAATATAATAATTGAAATAGAAAAGAAGAAGAAGAAGACACATAATTCAGTCGCTCGGCCTATACAATTTTACTTCCCAAAACCCGGAATGTCACGATAGTCACAAGCTCTGTACTAAATATAGCTCTATACAAAGAAGTAGCAGAAATACATAAGTCATCTATGCCTATACTAGAGTAGAAGGGGACTCGTGGGATTCTGCGGACGCGGCAGAATTACCTTGCGGTTTCCTGGCAGCTGCTAGAATGACTCCTAGCCACGATACTGGGTGCTGGTACCTGGATCTGCACATGGAAAACATGCGCAGGAAAGGGCATGAGTACACCACAAATTGGTACCCAGTAAGTGCCAAGCCTAACCCTAGTCAAGTAGTGACGAGGTCAGTTTAAGGCTCTACCGGATGTTTATAATTAAAACAGTGTAAAATTTCACAGCAGAGATATAATAAGCTAAAGCAGAACAGTAGAAACAGTAAGCTAAAAGAAATAGTAAAAGGGAGCCCTCGGCTCAGCACAGCGTATCCCATAGTATTAGATATGCAATGTAGTACAGGGGGAAAGCTCCCGGAACCTGGTCCGTAGTCATAATTAAAATATGCGATGCAGTACAGGTGGAAAGCTCCCGGAATCTCGTCTGTAGTCTCAATTTAAATATGCAATGCAGTACAGGGGGAAAGCTCCCGGAATCTCGTCCGTAGTCCCAATTTAAATATGCAATGCAAATAAACACCAGATACAGTTTATTTGAATAGTTCAAGAAGAATCACAAGCAAATACGGGTAAAACTACCTAAACATGGGGCAATTAGTAAATAATAGGAGAAACTCAAGTAAAGCAGGTAGACATGTTTATCCCTAAGCTAAACTACACAGTTAGTACATGAAACAATGAAATGGGGATAAAATGATTTAAGTCATGAAAGGAAAAATGGAGTTTTAGAAAAAATGGCCCGTGTACGCACTCGTCACCTCACGTACACGGCGCCCATATATCAAACAATATCAATACAACCTAAGGGGAAGTCCCCAACACAGAGTTAGGCAAGCCACTTATCTCAACTACGCTAATCAACCCAATACCACTCTCTTGCATGAGTATCCGACTCCGAATGGCCCAAATCTATTCAATTCGACTGCATAATGTAAATATCACTTTAAGAAATCAAAATAGTTACTAAGTTCGAAGTTAAAACGCGAAATTAGGAAATTTTCCCAAAAAGACTCCCGTGCCCACATCTCGGAAATGGATAAAAATTATAAATTCCGAACACCCATTCACTCATGAACTCACTCGAAAAAGAATCATCTGAATCCGACGTCAAAATCTCCCTAAATCCTCTGATTTCTACTGGGAACTTTCATCCCATTTTCATGATTTTTCACCCAAATTCATTGATTAGATTGAGGAAATTGCTAGAGAATAATGATATACAAGTGAATTAAGGTTAGAAAACATTACCTATGAATCTCCTCTTCGAAACCCACTGAAAATCGCCAAAACCCGAGCTCTAAATCGTTTTAGGAGATATGAATTTCAAACCCTCGGATTTTTGTATAATCAGCCCGGGGATTCCATATCTGCGACTCTTGGACCTCACCTGTGGTGCCGCACCTGCGGAAAATCCATCGCAGGTGCGAAAACTCGCTTAACAGGGCTGGGGCTGCACCTGCGGTCAACTGGCCGCATCTATAGTCCCGCACTTGCGGAACCCAGACCGCACATGCGACCACTGGCAGCCCCTACCCAAATTCCGCATCTGCGAGCCCAACTCCGCACCTGCGTGCCCGCACCTGCGGTTCCCCGTCTGCAGGTGCGAAACACCAGAACCAGCAATGGTTCAGCTGTGTTCCAAGTTCTAAAATCACCCGTTGAGCATCCGAAACATCCACGAGACCCTCGGGGCCTCAACCAAACTTACCAACCAGTCCTAATAATTCATTCAAACTTAGTCGATCCTTCAAAACACATCTCATAACATCAAAATCATCAATTATACATGGATTCAAGCCTAAGAACTTATGAAATTTCCAAATACATCCGTCGCCGAAACACGTCAAAACTCATCCGAATGACCTCAAATTCTACACACAGGTCATAAATGACACTACGGACCTGCTGTCACAACCAGAATTTCATTCTGATCCCGATATAAAAATTTCACCTACCGGCCGAAATCGCCGAAATTCTAACTTTCGCCAATTCAAGCCTAAATCTACCGCAAACCTCGAAAACACATTCCGAACATGCTCCTAACCCCGAAATCACCCAACGGAGCTTACGGAGTCGACGGAATTCCATTCTGGATCCGTCTTCACAAAGTTTTAACTACAGCCCGGTTTCTAAAGCTAAATTTCACATTTATGGAATGTCGAAATTTCTCCGATTTCACCACTCAACGTTCTGGCAAGTCCCAAAAGCAGAAATATACATGGGAGAAGCAGTTATTAGGGGATCGGGGCGCTAACTCTCAAGACAACCGACCGGGTTGTTACAAACAAGGAGTGATAAGGGTGGACAGGTGGGATCAGGTTGCACGCCACAACAGGAGAAATCAGGGTGATATATATAGGGAGGAGCAATAAGGGTGGACAGGTGGGAGGGGGTTGTGCGCCACAACAAGGAGCAATAAGGGAGGACTTTCATGTTTTACTGATCATATGATAAAGACTGAAAAACTTACTATTTTACTCTATTGTTTCCCATACTCTGCTTTTACCCTTGTTTAAATTCGGAATTTGGAAATTTACATGAGAATTTGTTATAGCTGAGATCTGGAAAAGTTAACCGAGTTGTTTTATTAATTTTTGCAAGTTACTGTTTAATTAGTTTATTTATTATTCCCTTCTTGCTTTATTATACACTGGTTACAAATTATATTATAAATGCCCCGTTGTAGCCTCATCACTACTTCGTCGAGGTTAGGCTCGGCACTTACCAGTACATGGGGTCGGTTGTACGGATACTGCACTCTGCACTTCTTGTGCAGATCCAGGTTCCGGCCAGAGTTGAGTTATTGAGTAGTAGTTGAGCATTCGTACGAAGACCCGAGGTAGATTTGCTGGCGTCCGCAGATTCCTGGAGTCTTCTCTACATTATTTAGATTGTTGTTTTATTTCATTCAAAACAAATATATATTTCTTTCAGCCAAATACTAGTAGTATTCTTTAGTAGTTCGTGAATTGTGACTCCAGACCCTGGGTAGTTATATAGTTATTATTAGTTCGTGGTTCATTTCTTCTTATCGAATATTATTCCTGATTGCATTTACTGGAAAGTATTAGATTTCCTTTTTATTTTAAATTGTTCTATTGTGTTTAAGTAGATTTTTAAAAGAAACGGTCAGTTAAATTCTAATATAGGCTTGCCTAGCAAGTATGGTGTTAGGCGCCATCACGATCCCGAGGGTTGGTAATTTGGGTCGTGACAAGTTGGTATCAAAGAACTAGGTTGCCTAGGTCTCACAATTCACGAACAAGCTTAATAGAGTTTGAAGGATCGGTACGGAGACGTCTGTACTTATCCCTCAGACGCTATGAAGTTAGGAACAAACTCATTTTATTTCTACTCCGTCGTGCGGTTCTTGTTATCTCATATACTTATAGAACTCTTTTATTCTCTCGCAAATGGCGAGAACACGTGCTTCTTCTTCCGCTGACCAATAATCAGGTCCCCCAGCAGCAGCAACCCCTACTAGGGGCAGAGGCCGAGGCAGGGGCAGGACTCAGCCCTTTGCACAGACAGCTTGTAACATGGTTGCCGAAGAAAAAGTTTAAAGGCTCAAAAGGGTTGACTAGGGGAAAACATGCACGGATAGGAAATTTTGGCACAATGGCATTCCAAGAAAGGCCTAATATCATTCTTTAAACCTAGTTAGTCTAGGATTTTGTCTTGAAGCACATTCCAGGTAAGTTCTAAACTACAGATGATGCAAGAGAACTTCCCAATAAATCTCACCACACATGGAACATGAAAACTCAAGTGGAATACAAATCTAAAACTCAATTGAAACCAGTGAATCACAAGGGGATCACATATAGCCTGAGAAACTATTTTCGTGAATAAAAGATCAATCATCCTTACTTCAAATCATCTTCTTTTTTAAAAATCAAGAATTCATATGCAGAGGTTTAAATCGTGTTGGTACCAAGCAAGCCACAAATTGCCCAATGGGAACAACCCAACTCAAACCACTTATTCTTACTAAATTAATAAAAACTATATCTATGCTACAAGATTAATTCTCTAAAGAAAGTCGACGAGCTATCCATCATCGGGAAGAGTCGAAATAAATTTTACCAAAAGATTAACCGGTTCAAAAAAGAAAATTTGCATCCTCGGGAAAAGGACCGTGGTGAAAAGAAAACCAAGAATATCTCCACCAAAATAAAACATACCATATATATAACATAACAATTCACATGAAAAAAAATAGTGACGTCACATGAAAACAAAAGCAAAATACCAATTCACCTAAAAACAAAAACAAACTAATTCATCACAGGAACACAAAAACAAAATACCAATTCACATGAAAACAAACTAACATCTCATCCACAGTTATACAAGAAGCCACCCCCAACTCGAATGTGTTGAAATGTCCCCAATGCAACTAAGCAAGATAGAGTAAAATGGTGAAAAATGCTCCCTGAATATTGCATCAAGTGCTCTCCGCACTGTCAGACTCTGTCGCATCTTCCTCTCCTTTCTCCTCGGACCAATGGACTGGAGCATCATCATCCTCTTCAGGCTATGTCGATGGTAGTGTCTCTTGAGTGTTTATAACTTTAAATAGCTCCTTCACACCCTTCCACATGTGGGTGAAGAATTTATCTCTCTTGTTCTCCATTTTCTTCATCCTGGCGTGTGCATTTGCCAGTTTGGCATGAGAAAAGCTCAAAGCACCGTGTGTCATAGCCAAATCAGTATATGCCTTCTCCCAATGCTTTAGGTGATTCCTCTACTTCTTCTGATCATTAAGGTACTTTTGAAAGTCCTTCTTTGAAACGTATGTAGAGGGTCCCTCAGATGTTTCCCCGGGTCCCTGAGGAAGTTGAGATACTAGCTCGCGAATCTGCCGCATTTCCTCAGAAAGCATAGCAAATGGTCCTCCTACGGAAGATGAAGGCTGGCTAACCTGCTCAGTCTGAGAAGGCAATCCCAATTTCTCGCCTTGTGATACGCTCAAATTACACTTAAAATAGTGTAAAGAGGTCGAAGTCAAATATAATAACCCAACAAGGTCGGGGTCGAATCCCACAGGGAATAGGCGTGAAAAGTTACTTTGATAGTTTGATTTTTAACTCAAATCTTATCCCTATTCCATTAATGTAACAGTAGTATAGGAATTGATAGTGTAGTATTGCAATTGTGATAGTAACAAAGACGACTAATTAAAGTTGTAATTAATAGGATTGACTAAACCAAGGTTGTGTTCCCTTTAATGATGTGTAATGCTAATGGGTATTAATATGATATATCTCTAATGGGAAGTCTTTAGATATGCAAATGATTTCTAAATGACTACTCAGTATTTTCCAATAATAGGGTAGTATTTCCTCTTTATGATTTTCCCAAATACAAAAGAGTTGCAATGAAGACCAATCACTTAATGCCAAATAGAACCCACTTATTCCTAAGTGATTCTATTAAACAAGGTTTAAAGTCTTGAGTCTTTGGTATTTACTCTTACCAATTCTAACCCACTTTTGCAAGCTAAGAAAGAATTTATGGCATTTGTCAATGTTTGCAACCACTAACAATAAATGATAAATGAAGAGTAAATAAATATCAACAACCCATTATACATATATTCAATGTTAAATACCCAAATACATAACACCCATTTTGGGTCCACAACCTTAGTATTTAAGGCTAGGTACACATACTTAATGACAAAAACATAAGGGTATTAAATGTCATGAAAGCTTACAAAAACTCAAGAACCTTTTGCTTAAATGCTTCCAAAAGTGAAGAATATTCAATGGAGTGAATGTTGCTCTAAAACCAGACAAGAATGACCCACAAAACCCAAATAAATCTATTTATAGTGGGCCAAAAGCCGGGTGGAAAACGGACAAAAATTACCCCTTCAGGCAAGCTATGCGATCGCATTCCTGTCGCAGAACAGGAATGCGGTTCGCATTCTTCCAAAGCTCATCGCATGTTTAAAACCCTAGTTTCCAGATACACGCCACATTGTTGATCTGCGGTTCGCACTTTTGATATGCGACCGCAGAGTTGCACCGCATTTCTGAGCTGGACTTCTGGGCTTGGAGATCTGCGGTTCATTATGCGGCTTGCATACACGATCTGCGATCGCATAATGGACCGCATTTGTGCTCTTAAAATCTTCCAATCTTTCTGTGGTATTTTGTGATCCACCAGGGCCATCTGCGGTCCGCATACGGGATATGCGGTCCCTCTTGTGCTTTCTGTGATCGCATTCTGCTCTTTTCTTCAGTTTTTTAGCTTTTTGTTATCTTTTCCGTATTCTTGAGCGTTTAAGCCTCATGCACTGCAAAACATCAAAATTCTATAAATATACAAGGTAAATGCTCTTGAAACAAGCTATAATTTAAGCAATTTGATATTAAATGTGCCATAATTCTCCGGCACATCACCTTTGGAGAAGCATTTGCCGGTAACCAAAGCCTCACTCTGATTAGGTCGTGAGGCTGAGTGAATCCAATCCATAAACCCAAAAATTAAAGGTTGTTCGTTGCCTTTCGTCAAGTAGGCATACGAACCACTTTTCCTTAGACTCTATTGGAACAAAGCAAAGAAGGAGGCGGAATGGAGAAAGGAAAGGGACAAGGGCGGTCTTGCAGGCCTTCCCGACATATGTTGCAACGTCTCCAATAGCATGCTCTTACTTTGTCTTCCCCTTAATAAGTCATCAAATTTGGTGCTTTTTTATCCCCAGTTGCTATGGGGAACAAAGGACGAAATACAATCAATTCCTCCATTTAAGTGGTTCTAGCTTCTCGTTGTTCCTGTTCCTAACTCCTCCCCGGGTAGTTACCAATGTTTGGCACTTTCCATACTTCATGATGAGAGCTTGAATGATAAAATTGGACGAAACAAAAAGTGGAAGCTTGTTATAAAGAAAAGGGTCTTGAACTCTCAGTTGATTCAACTCAAGCTTTTAGCTCTTCTTCTGACTCTACTCTTCCTGACACAACTCAGTCTCTTAAAGAAGATTCTTTACCGGCAAGGGTTTTTTGCTATTTAAGACTCCACCCTCTCCTCTCTTCTTTAAAGGGTTGATAGGCGTACCCGGCTCTGCCAAGTTGTCACCTGGATCCTCCTCAACCCCAGCAAGTTGGCACAGCTCAGTGATAAGGGATGGGAATATCAATGATGGATCGTTTAGATGTCTATACTCCCTCAGTTCATTGATGAATATCTCACCAACATTGAGAGGAATACCATCAAGAAGGCAGGATACCATCTGGGCTCTTATTATAGGTACATTCCATATATTCGACACAGGAGAGACGCGAATGCATAAGATGGCCAACCATATCTTAGCTTCAGCAGTGAACTCCTTGGATGTGATTCCTCTCTTTTCCGCTGCCCAAGGAACCTCCACACCCGGACATAATTTGGAGACCAACCAATCCCCTAGAACACAATCTTCTGCTCGGAATGGGTTCATATCATGGTCAGAGAGGTGATAGATGTGGTTCACAGCTTCTGCTCCGAAATGCACCATTTTTCCGCGAATCCTCATCTTTGGATTTTTCAACCTGATGGACGAGAGATTTGCATAGAACTCCCTCACCCATTGCTCATTGTCTCTGCAAGACTGAGGGACGAAATAGGTCCAGCCCATGTCCACAAGTCTCTGGTAGAATCCGGAAGACGTTCCACGACCTTATCCAACACTATCCCACTTTCCCGGAGCAACTTCTTCGAGATTAACTCGGCATAATACCATTCCTGGCACTCGCGTGATAAGAATCGGTGCTGGTCATAATTTTCCTCCATCTCCAAAGGACTATCTTGCGAGGATTAATCGGAGTTAGTACTCATTTTCACTTTATGTACCTGCGAACAAAGCATTGTAGTGAAAACATGGTATGGCTATGAAATATATTGCAAAATGATTCAAGATGCCAAAGAAATGATTGGACAGTAAAACCATACTTAGAAAAAAATTTATATTTTCAATTTTGTAGGTGTCTGCTCTCTGATGTCGCAATTGCGACATTTTTCTTCGCAAATGCGAAGGCATCAAAATTCTCAGTGCTCGCAATTGTGAGAATTTCTTCGCAAATGCGAAGATGGTTAGGGATGCCAGTTTTCGCAATTACGACCACCTCTTCGCAAATGCGAAGGGGCCATCGCAATTGCGACCCATCGTTCCCAGGCCTAGGGCAGTTTTTAGGCCTGAAAAACTTCTTCCATGAATCACACTTTTAAACACCCCAATCAGTTTTTAGACCCTCAAATAGGCAATAAACATCACATACAACCACGAATTGCACAAAATTTCAATGATTCGGCCAAGAACTTCATATTAAGCACATAAATTCACTCATATTTTAATAAAAATATGGGTACTCTGATTTCCCCAATTTATAGCATAGTATTGGGCTCACACTCTCAACCAACCTCACCCAGCAATGACAAAATGAATTTGGTATTTTTGAAACAATTTATGCACAGAAAATAGGTATTTATTACAAGCCCTAATATTTGAGAGCACTAGGAGAGAGGAAGAAGAAGATGATGATGTTATAGACATATAGAGCACAAGGATTGAACTTTATCACCTTGATGCTTGCAATTAGGAGTGAAATTGGTGGAATTTGGCAGTTGGGAGAGTGAGGAAGATGAGGTTGAGTGTCTTTTGAATAGCCCCAAACTTTTTAACTTTTGTTCAACATGAGAAGCAGTTACCTGTATAACCCCCCTATGATGTCGCATTTGCGACACCCTGTTCACAATTGTGAACTTAAAAAATTTCTTTAGTGGTCGCAAATGCGACCTTTTCCTCGATTTTGCGATGGACCAGTCTTCACAAATGCGAACCTTAGTTCGCAAATGCGTACTCCAATTCTGGAATTTTCAACAACTACTGGTTTTTTCTCTTCGGTCACCCTGACCTACTAAAATCAACTCCAAAGATTCTAAAACTCGGCAGATTAGTCAAAAACAATATATTAAGCTATTCTAAGAAAGACAATTTTCAAAAACGACTAAATCTTTTGAAAAATAATGGGTTTCCCCCACCAAGCGCCACGTTTAACGTTGTGGCACGACGCAAATCAACTTTACCACTTTTCTCGCCACTTGGATAATATGTATTGGACACCTAACTTCGAATCAAGCTTGTGACCACGAGCGGTGGGGTGGTAAGTAGATGATCAAGCCAAGCATTAATTTCTTCATTTTTGCACTTCTTGGCTTTCTTGTGAGGAATGTCATTTTGCCTTGTTGTTCTTTCAGATTGTAAATTGTATAGCCTTTGCCTTTCCTTCTCGCAATCCCTCCTTGAGTTGTGTAGTTCAATTTCCATATCACCACACAAGTCCGATGTTAAAAAATGCTGGGAATGTGACGTCAACCCTCCAAATTGCAATTCTTCCCGGATTTTGACATCCTCCATTTTCCCCCGGATTAGAGTTAATCCCAACCATATTATCAATTACATCGGTAGACTCTAATTCCTCATTTATCTTGGCATCACTAATACTCATGGAGTCGGTTGGCGGATGTTCAATTCTTGATTCCTCAAAGTAAAGCTCAATTTCTCTCTCGGAGTGGACTCTTCTTGACGTTCTCCCACACTTTCAAGGCATAATGAGCCTCAATCGATGATTTCTAAATGACTACCCAATACTTTTCCAATAGTTGGGTAGCATTTTCTCTTTATGATTTTTCCACATATAAAAGAGTTACCCTTCAGTTCGAGTGCAGTGGAGAGGGCTGCCTGTAGAGGCAACTACTTAGGAGTCTGAGACGGACATTCGGAGTATATATCCCCACTTGTTAGCCAATTCAGGTAAATTTCTATGTCTGTTCGAGGACAAATGTTTGTCTAAGAGGGGGAGAATTGTGATGACCAAAAGGGGTCATCTTATGAATTAAGACTCCATGAGTATTATTTACCTCGATTCGCGTGCACAGTCCAGACGTGAAACCAGATGTCACGACCCGAAATTCCACCTTTCAGGCCGTGAATGCGTCTAATGTTGAACCCGCTAGACAAGCCAACGTACACAATATTTTGACCTCGATAAAACA